>QVNV01025856.1:0-28216 GCA_014825455.1 Pseudomyrmex pallidus | reverse complement strand
ATATATATATATATATATATATATATATATATATATATATATATATATATATATATACATACATATATATTTGTTATTTCTTTTAGGTTGAACATAATATGCAGAGGCAAATGCTCAGAAATTTACAACATGACCATCGTCAGATAGAATTGAATACAAACCACACCCGTGGAGTGTAAAAAGTAGGATTGTTTTGCAAATTTGATTGAAAAACATCCTTGAAAAGCATCCAAAGCGAGCTTAATAGAATATATTCTCCGGAATTAAGCAGAGCAGACTTCAAGAATTACTAGGAGACTGAATTAAGAATCGGCGTATGTGTAATTCGTATAACGATAAATTTATAGTGTTTGTTCTGTTATACGTTCCGGAATTTTGTTGCTTCCGAATTATCGATCTCAAAAAGAAAAAGAAAAATTGCGATTGTTTAGTAATCGTCGTACAAGAACAAAGTTTACATCGGCTTACGTTAATATGCATCAGATGGAGGTGTATGTGAATTGATTCACTTTATAGGAAAACGAAAACTCGCTTGAGGCACTGGTGATTTGTATCGTCAAGTAGTTTGCTTGGGTTCGGATTTATCGATCAAAAAAAGTGTAAGAAATCCAACGAAGAGACATCGAAGAAAAGAACTTGCACAGACTAGTCAAACAATTGACGTGTACAAAGTGGTTCTTTCTCTGTGTTTTTTCTCTTCTTTTTCTTAATCTTTGTGCGACTAAGAAGAATTGTTACATGTATTGCTATGTGAAAAAGTGCGTTTTGCTCGCTAAAAGATCGTGCAGATCGCATAAAGACGAAATGGTTTGTTGTGGAACAACAGTCGCATCTCAGGCAGATCTCCTATATTGTCCTATAAGACGACCGACTGTTACGCAGTTGGCTGTTTTCAAATTTTATGATAAATAGACTTGTATATAAATAAGTATACAAATTCAATTTTAACGCAGCAACGTTGTGCGGTACTTTCCTCGCGCTAATTTAATTGCTCGTCGCAAGACCGGCCGAGCTTAAAAACTACCTCTGTAGTTATGCATGTATCGGATGGATAAAAAACCAGCTTTTATTTTTATCGGTTATAATTGCAAACGCTGTGTTTGAAGGATTAATAATACTCAAAATGCTGTTTATAATTTTTTTTATAAATTATATATACTGTTGTACTTGTAAAATGCGAAAAAAAATGAAACATTGATTTGGTAATTTTAATAATGCTTTTATTTCATCTTGTTTTAATTTTTGTAATTACTGATGATAGTAATTTTTCTTTTTTTTTTTAATTGCATATATCTGCGCGCGCGTGAAAGAACAGACACAAGACATTTGGAACTTATATGTGTAGGGTTACCATACGTTCTTTTTTTTTTTAGAACGGTTTTTCACTATACCTATGTACCTGAATTATATTTGCGTTTAAATGTCCTGTAACTTGAGGATTGAAAATCCAATTACGTGTTATAAAAACAATAGAAAATATATACAATTTAAATTAGATCATTAAAACTAGGCTTTTCTTTTTTCTTTGTTACCTTTCCCTTGCACAGTTAATATTACTGCTATTGCATTTACGTGTCTTTTATATGTACTTTCGCTACATTCTCTTCAAATGTGGTAACCCTAGATGTATATCTTCCAATTTTTATCACACATTATTGTGTATTGGAGTAGGAGGAGGTGACCGATAGATTTAATTGATTAACAAACATATAGGTTACACATAATTAATCTTGTTACAAGAGTTAAGTTCGACAACCACAATGTACAGAGCGCGAGAGAAAACAAAAGTGAGTAATGACATTATCTAGTATTTCATCAACCTTCATTTTTTTTAACGATTTCCATGTTGCGCGAGGCCACCAGTATGTCGTCCACGTAAACTGCGATAAAACCAGTACTTCTCCTTGCCTTGTACAATAGACAAAGAGGTCAACACTTGTGGGAATTGTGTAAAAGTTTCGCAGTTTCTTATCCAGTCTCGCGTACTAACAACGCCTGATATAGTGGCTTTCCGTATATGGCTTTTCTTGGAAGACAGACCCAATTGTTCGGTTGAAGTTCGTCAATCATCTTCTTGGCTGTGGTAGAAACCTATTTTTTGTCTCACATTGAACAATTAGCTCTGACGTTCTCCTCGGTCTTATCTAAATGATTTTGTTTTATCCTGGCCTTGTTATCCATCCAATATTGTGTTACTGCGCGAAAGATACATATATTAACAATGAACGCTATTTTTGTTCTGTTGACGAGCTCTGCGTTAATGAGTATCGCGTAGCAGCGCGATAGCAAACGCGGTTGACTTTTATATATGTATGTACATGCTACAATGCATATTAGATACGCATGCAATCATGTTTCTTGCGATTACTTAACGCCGCTGGTCAGCGTGAATAACGAGCATGTAATAATTGTCTATCGTACGTGTTTATTAAGAAATATAAGTATGCGAGGAATATTAATATAAAAAAGAATGACCGTGTACACTTGAAAATATTTTTGAGCACCTAAACAAATCTATGAATTCTCACTCAAATTTTACGCACACGTATATAAGACTGGTCTTCTACAAGTGCAAGTGAGTTAAACACTCATTTTTCTTCGTTTCTTTAACAATATCTAATTAGGCATCTATAATGATAAATATTATTACCTGAATTTTCGCGATGTTCTTCTCACGTAGATAAAATTCAATGTTTTTTTTACATATATATTAAAATAAGATCGTGCAAACAAACAAAACGAACTTTTTTATCGACTTAATAAGTTATGTGAGTTTTTCATGTTTCTACGTGCTTTGTTATTATCGTGCGTCTATATACGTGGGGCTTAGAATTTTGTTGCCCAACTTGTCAAAACACAATGTACATATTAATATAATAATAATATACACTTGCGAATACACGCAGTGTCGTATATACGTACAATAGAGCACGGATAATTGTAGTTCACGATTCAAGACTATATCGCTTATTTGTGAAAGAGAAAAGAGAGAGTCATTTGTAAGAATAAATAATATTTTTCTTGCGACATCGAGACAGCTATAAGAGAGGCAGCTACAAGATCGAGCGTGACAAAAATCGTGGCAAATATTGCTCGATTTAATTAGTTTAAAAAGTATATTTATGATTAAAGCGATAATTTAACTTCGTTTAGTGATACATGTGCGAGTAGACGGACAGTTCATTTCTTTCTTTGATCGAAAAGAAGATTGAAATGAACGGAAGAATTGACATGTGGACATTTTATCAGTGCTTTATTGTATGTTCATTACTATATATAGACTGTCTGAAAAATTTTAATACAGCTGAAGTGTCTTCACACTTTGATTATGTCAAAATTTTTTTAGACACCTTGTATATTGTAAACAATGTTGTTAACGTGATTTTAATGTCATATTTATTACAAAAAGTGGAATTGTTAGGCGGTAAAAGCCTCTCTAGCTATGACTGTTATGTTAAGTGCAATGTCAGAATTGTAAAAGGTAGTTTTGTCTTGTCGTTGTCAGTCTTATCGATAGAAGGGGCTTTGATTAACATGTCAGTTATTCGCCATCAATAAGAATCTGCATTTTTTTTAATGCAGAATGTTGCCACCGAAAGAAGAACCGGAATATCTAATAATAGTGACGTAATGAAATTTACATTGCATAATATCAATAAGATCGCGAGTAGAAATAAACTGTCTGTTAACGTCACGTCAATCTCTCTCACAGTCTCATATAGTACAAAAGACAAAGCTAATACTGTCTGTGTATACTTCTCATTTTCTTTACTTTTCCTCTTAAGTTGTTGCCATGCTGTCGATCAGTTTGTGATCAGTGTTATGAAGATATCTTTTCGAGCATGGGGAAAAACTTAACTACTATTATTTGTATACGTTCGAAAGTATTTTTGTAATAATTGCAAGCAAGAAAATTATCTGAACCGGGCATTATAGTCTATTAAGAATTTATTAGTTGTCAGAAAACGAAAAGATTATCTTTCCTTTTACATTTTCTTTAATAAATAAATCATGTGCACATATGAGTTTTTATAATGTAATGATATATGTACATAAATACACACATATATATGAGAAGAAAAAATATATTAAAAATACAAATACTTTTCTGTGATTGAGCCGTGTACGTAGAAGATATTCTTGCAACAAAAAATCAAGAAACTAAAAAGAGATTTCTCTAAACTATATAATTAAATTTAAGACAACTAAGAGAAACACACAATAAAAACTATCACTTGATATCTATGTAAAATATTGAAGATGTGAATGGATATCAATGCAACACAGACAGACAGCTCTACGGTTCATTATATGCTAAGATAAAAGTTCATATACACCACTGTGTAAATATCTACATTATATTTTATACTCTGCTCTAATAATTGCACATATAAATAATTTTTTTTTTTATAGGAAAACTGAAAGCAAAGCAACCGGAGTTAATGATTATGTAGATTCTGGTACGTCTCTATACGTATGTGTTCCGCACTTGATACATAATATTATGTATGTACATATATATTATATAAAATGCGGAATGTAACGTATATTGATAACATTTGCTTTTTCTACAAGGGTACAACTAGATCCGAGTTGTTTTGTAAAAATCACGAGACAAATATCTTGTAATTTTCTCATAGATTACATATACTACTCTGTTACGTCAAAAGTCAAATGTGTACTTTTCTACTTATTTAATTTGATTTGCGACCAAGTCATATCGAGTCAGGATACATACATGCAAAATTGTATAAATAAACTTCGATTTACTCGCTTGTTAGTAAAAAAAAACCTCATTTTAATATTATATTCCGAATATCGCTATATATTAATCACTCTCTCTTTCTTCTATATTAACGAGAGAGGACACTTTTCATTCTCTTATGATGACGGATATCGTGTAGAACATACTGCGCGCGTAATAAGAAAAATCGTGTTCTTCACAAAGTAATATACAACTTAGCATAGACACAAGAGATACAAAAGAAATAGTTTATACTTACGTCTTGTATAAGGGGTTGCTCACATATATGTTATATAAATAATATTCTCATTATTTTGATCTTCTGAAAAACTGGGACGATTGCATGTGAATTGAAAACGCGCACGTGTGAATTGCTTCTCGAACGAGTCAAAAGCCGGCCAATAACTGTATAAATGTCGCAAATGTGTCGCAACAAGAACATGTTTGTAGAGAATATTTCTAATATAGTAGTTTCGGTGTTTGTTTGTTATCTATTCAGCAACTTTGTGTGAATTCCAATAATGCTATGTCCTATATTACGTACAGAACGCTGAATATTCGTGTTTCAAAATAATCTGGTAAAGAAATCCACCGCCGAATTATCTTATGATTTTGTCAGCCTCGAAGTAGTTTCTATTCTACGTATTTTTCAATGCAGAAATATTTTTTTGCAATATACTAGACAAAAAACAAATATGTAAGTTAAAAAATAAAACATATCCCTTGAAACATTTAGAATCAAGATTTTAGTGGATCGATTACACGATACAGATTTAATGACATTGAATTAATTGTCGTATTTTAGAAACTACTTTTTACAATATTGAACACAAAAAGATTGCAAATTAAAACGGCTATAAGTATTTTAATTTCCTTCAATTGGAGGTGGATGTTACTTGCCAAGAAACTGCAAAAAAATGTCTATTGGAGAGACACACGCGTACATTGTTAATCGTCGCAGAAAAAATCTTTCAAAGAGTTATGAAACTGCTTTACAGTTTGATGGAGAATAACGTATATTTTTGTCTGGCACATAAATTACATATGGCGCGGAATGCATACGATAACCGGCGAAATCTGTAAAAATAAAAAAGAACAATCTTTCTGAATGGAGTTTTGACAAACGATAAGAATTTTAATGATTTGACGCATAATCTGCATAAAACTTCGTCTACTTATCACTAAATATATATTAATATATACAAAGATATACGCAGGCAAATATAAAGAAAGAAAACCAGAAAAACTTTGTATTTGTAACTAATGAAAAAGAACATACATATATATATATGTACATATATATATATACCTAATGGAAAAAAATTTATGTATATGTACATATATATATATATATATATATATATATTGTGTCAAGACTGAAAACTACGTGTAGAAGGTGAAACATTTTTGTAAATAAATATTGCCTGAAAGAAATATATATATATATATATATATATATATATATGTGTAATAATAAATTATGTAATTTTATTGTGTAAAGTCAATCGTTTTTTCATTTTTCTTCTCTTATTTTTGTTCTTCTTATTTTTGTATTTCTCTCTTTCTATTATCTATTTCTTAATATTGAAAAGAATATCGCAGCCACACAATGCTACTGTCAAGTTTTTTTTTTATTAAGATTCATAAAATAATTTTAACATATTTATAAAATAATCGTGGAACCAATTACAAACGTAAAGTCTTGAAAATCTCATATTGGATACAATTCGGTTCGATAGTGACATGAGAAAATAATAGAAAAATCATCGCATCACGAGGCGGCTTTTTCAATGATTTTTTTTTTTTTTTTTTTTTTTTTTTTTTTTTTTTTTTTTTTTTTTTTGCGAACCGTGACAGATAGAGTTTCCGAAAATGAATAATTTACTGCAATTTGTCTTTCAGATTTTATTCAATAATACCGCGCATAATTCGAGTCATGTGTGAGATTCGCACTTATCTATCATGCACCAAATCCTAAAACAATCCTAAAGCACAATGTATTAGAGCTTGTATTGTCAGAGAAGACATCTGTGTAAATTGACAAGACTCTCGCGTGATTTGTGCAGGAAGTACGAGATCGCGAGATTTCACACCTACTAGAATGCTCGTTGTGGTTTCAATCTTCTAATACCGAAATATCATCGACAATATGCACAATTTCTGACAATTTTATCATTGACGAGCAATAAATATTAAAACCAAATTACAACTGCAATTAATTTTACTGTTTCGTCCGTTAGCCTTGCGTTCGATATTAGAAGTTCGAAACCAGTGCAATTGTTTCGCATGCAAGACATGCTCTGCACACGCAATGTCCTGACGAAAGGCAGTGTGGAACAACGAACATAAAGACAAATACAGTGATAAATATTGATCGATGATAATATTGCTGATGTACATCTCATTTTTCACTCTTACTCTCTTTCGTCGCCTGCGTGTTTACGAAAATACCTACATAACACTTGCAAACCTGATATATTTCACAAGCATGGTAGAGTTGTCGCGATTGCGCAATAAACGTGTTCACATAGAGTTTTTTTTTTTTTTTTTTTTTTTTTTTTTTTTTTTTTTTTTTTCTTTTCTTTGTTTTTTGATACAATGCGACGTCTTTTTCGACGTCGGAAATTCAATTAGAATACAAAATTTTTACAGTTATTGCGGTACAATGGAACTTGACGATTGGTGATTCTACCGCAAAGAAAGATAGAAAAATAGACGAATCTTCAGCGACGGCAACGTGCACCGCAGAAACATCGCCATCCTTCAACAGTGAGAACAATACAGTCGGAAATTGTATTCTAGACTATTTGTTGCTACGAATTGAAGAATGTTATCGTCATTTTTCTTCAAGCAATATCCGCGCCAAATGTTAAACGTCAATTTTACATCGTATATGCTATGATTCTCACTTTTCGTCAACTTCATGAATGATTCAACGCTATTGTCGTTTTCTTCTTCTATGTATCGCTAAACGGATTAATTTGGTCGTAAAATCGAGATTTTTATGTAGAAATAAGTCTGTTCTCATTATCGATAATTAAATATGCGTATATCAACGAGCTACACCGTACGTTCTATTAGGATTTCGAAAGAACGAAGTCTAGTCTCGAAAGGCATTCTTATTTTTATATCTTCCATTAGAAAATCATAATGTTAACCGTCTAATTGCCGAACTATTTCTCGGAAACTTAAGAATTTTATTTTTTCAATTTTATATATTCATTTGCGTGTGTTCGTGTGTGTTGATTAATTGAAATCGTTTTGATGTGATATAAATTATGAAACAGCTTAGCTAAAATATAAATGTTATAACGTATATTGATACATTTTTTATTATTGTAAAAATCAACATATTTATATGCTTTACTTAATTGATGTAGCATAAAAAAAATAAGAATACGATATTAAATTTATATGAAATGTGATATTTTCAGTTAGGAACATTGGCGGTTAAACGGTTAAAATAATTTACATCGATCGATCTGTCTTTCAAATTGTGAATTCAATAAATGTTCGCGCGTTTGAAAAAACAGATCAATTCCCAGCGACTGTTAAAGCATTTGTCTACTCAGTCGATTTTTTCACTACTACTTCGATGATACAAACGTTTCAGCAGTGAACATATAAAGAAAAGAAAAATCTCTCTTCGTCACACTGACGAAAGATTGTTTTTGTCACAACAAATTAAAATTAGTTTTATTATTCAAAAAACGTTTCTTTCTTTCTCTTTCCTGTTTCACAATGTGTACAATACAATGTGGAATAAAAGTCACATGCACGTAATAGAAAAACAACAGCAAGAGACAAATAGAACAAAATAAAATAAAATGAGTAACAAAGAATCGAAAGCCTGGTCATTAAGTTTTCCAAAAAAAAAAAAACGCTTGGTACATATTGATATACATATGTTCAGTTATATATATAAATTAGATGTTTGATTCGCGTTTATTATTTTATATCTACAACTAGCGGGCAGTATATACAGGGGACACAACGAGGGGAAATGGAGATTCATTCATTTTCTTTTGCAGCCGTTCGTCATCGAGAGCACTTTATTCAATGTAGATATCCTCTATTGGAAAAGCAGTTTCGATGAATTTCGTGTAGAATCGATGAAAAGCGCGTCTGAAAGAAGAGATCAAAAAAAGAAAATAGATTCTTAAGTTCTTACTCGTGATAAATTAACAATGAAATAATTTATAGTTTATATATCGAGTGATAAAATAAAAAGAAGTCTCACCCGACAGCTTCGGCAACGGGTCTCGTGGATTCCTGACCGATAAATACGTGGCAAGCGAACCTTTGCAGAGTTGGGTGCTTCGTGATAAAGCCGAGGTAGCGATGATCACGAGGGTGAAACGCGCAAAATGAAACATTCTTCAGCGAGTAGAAATAGTCGTGACAGGGACCCTGACTTTTCTGTAAAGTTGTATTAAAAAATGTACGTGGTGAAAAAATTGGAAAATTGTTTTATTAAAAAAAGTTTTTATTTGTATTTAAAAGAAATAATTAATTGAACAGAATGGTAAATTAAATACCCGTGGTTTACTTCTGTCGACCATTCGGAGACCCTGATCAGACACTTCCAGGATGCAGCTCTGCGAAATGGGAGGATCTTGCGTGGAATTGCGAAGAATTCTCCGTACAGCTTGGCAAACTACTCCCGTGCCTTTGTGCGCGTGAGTTTCTACCGAACCGAGATAACCGAGAAGATATCTCTCCCTCTTGACTTTAGGCGCGGTCGGATCGAAGTCGCTATAGTCCATGTCGACCGCGTAAGCCGACGGAAAGATGCCTTGTCTGCCCGTCCTCAGGTTCACACCTGAATGTGAAGAAAAAAACATATTCTATTGATATTTTCTGATTTTAAAAATAACGTTAGTACAACACTGTCACTATTTTTATCTTCAACAATCTCGCACTTTTTAAAAAAATTGATATTATTCCAAAAATGAAGAATTAACCATTACTGTATCAACCGAATGAATCATAAATAATTTATTATTATTTGAAATTGATATCCCACGCACCTTCGCACCAGAGGTCGTCGGCTTCCTTTTGCACGTATATGGGATCTCCGATTTCAAGATCAATTTCGTCGTGATGTCGCGGTATGAACTTGTGCAGACCTCGATGGGTAGCCTCGAGCAGCTCCAGCTGAGTGAACGGCACGCCTCCGCTTCCTTGAAAAAGCCGTAAGTCACCATTGTCTCCTTTCACCTAGTTCCGATTCGTTTTGAAACATAACGATCGGTTTATTCCGCTCTACTCTACCTGGTGTGCTGCTGGGTGACACCGAGTCTGTGTTTTGCAAAGTGTTGCACGGTATGGGCGACACGCTCTTCGGACCGTTTTCCGGGGAATGAGCGGTAGAATGGCCGCTGTCGGTGGCCATCCTCTCGCTGTCGGGGGAGCTGTCCTCGTGGCGGAGTCTGGGGTGACACTTCCTCAGAACAAGATGAGGCCGAGTCGAGGTCGAGCCGGTGGCTGCGCTCAACTCGTCCGCCAGCGAGGACGACGTTTGCATAGACGTCTGGCACATAGGCAGAGCTGAAATGATCCCGATGAAATTATCTCTTCAATTTTGGACTCCCTGATAAGAACTTATTTATCGAAACACACAGATTTGCGCGTGTCTATATTTACACAAATTTCACTGTTTTATTAAATAGTATTTAATAAAATTTATTAAATAGTATTTAATAAAGTAAGTGCGCCCTAATTCGCGAGACGATCGATTTGTTGTGACTGCGAATAGAAGATATCGGCTCCGCGACGTGTGCTTCTTATAGAACTGATGTGAGTAGACACGCGAGTGGACATCTGGATTTTCTTTCATTGCGGTCGACAACATGGTCGGTTTCTCGATCGTCATTGATACATGACGCATTGTGACAACGGGCGAAAATGATACACAGCCTATCGCGCAGAACACAATTAATGATGTACAACATAGTTTTGCTTACATTTCTTTTTCGGAATTTCTGGCAATCTTCGGCGCTTGCGCTCGCCGCTTCCAGGTCGATTGACCGGCACGTGCTCCGGCGTAGGCCAGGAGCTCAAACTGGAACAAGAGTCGCCGACGTCGCTGACGACGCTGTCCCGGCCGCCGTTACCGGTGGTGCCGCCCCCGCCCGGTCCTGGTCCACCGTCGCCTACCGATCGACCCCTGCTGCTCAGTCCACCGAACAAGCTAATGTCATCCAAGGGTAGTCGATAGTGAGCTAGTCTATTTCGTTCATCGTGCTTTTTTTTGATTTTTCGAAAAATCGAAATCTATCGTTCTTTATTGAGGCGGCGCGGGCGTAAAACTCGATCATCGTTACTAGGCACTTCAGCCGCGTCAATTAAGAGTCAATTAAGTCGCGAAGTTATTAAAAAAAATTCTAGTTATATTAGTTTTCGCGACGTTATGTAACTAGAAAAGTAGAATATGAAAATTAATACATATGCATGCGTAATGTGCAATTTATATTCATCGCTGTACAACGGTGTGTGCTGTTTGTTTTAACGCGAACCCAAGGCGAGATCAATTATTCAACATTTTTTGATAAAAAAAATGTTTATTCGAACTTTTTTAATATTCCATCCGCGGCACATTCCAGAATGAATATTTTTCTCAATAATTGCCTCGCGGAGGCAAGATGAAATATAGGACATCGAATCACAAAAGAGTTAATGACGCGAAAATAGATAAGGAAGACGCGGGAAACCCACGCGCCACTTCGGAAACATTCCCGGGGAAAAATAATAACTCAAAGAGATTCTTTTCGAAAAGAATTGAAGAAATTGTTTAACGTTGAGCATCGGCGTGCAACACAGTTTCTCTAACCACCGCAGCGACCAGCTGTTTAATTAATAATGATGAGACAGCGTCACTACACATTACGAATTCTGTCGGGAAATATTTCTGGAAGCCCGAGAGTTATTTTTAACAAAGTCGCCGATATGAATGTGTTACACATAGTGCTTGCACATAGTGGATTACTATGTACGGGAGTAGATTATCGCGTGCACTCTCGATGTTGCAGATTGTAATATTAAAATTGCATCTGGAGAGAGCGTACAAACATGATATGGAATAAATAATATAGTTAAAAACAATTGACTGACAATTTCGACATAGTTTTGAAATACTTTTAAGTCAATCATTATCCGATAAAAAAAGAACCAAATACTAAACATTACTCGAAGAAAATAAAATTTATTGTAAGCATCAAAGAAGAATACACAATTTATGATAGCACGTGAGCGAACACTTACGATGTTACCAACCTGAAGTCGCTGTCGGCTATGATCGAACAGTGATGATCCAATTCTTCGCTGTCGTCGGGAGTGGTGTGTCCGCTTTGGTTGTTGTGTCGATGAATGACAACAACTTCTTCGTCTTCGGAGTCGCCGACGACGGCTTCGCAAGTTCTGCCGACCTCTCCATCGCTTTCTTGCGAGGATGTCGGCGAGTCGTCGATCGTCACATCGTGTACGAGCCTGTCACACGAATTGTTAAAAGTACATATGTGAAAGTGACTTTCACATTAGAAAACAACAATTTCAACAAATGATAAATAGAGAAAAATAAAATGTCTCGAAGTGCTAATACAACGTAAACCGAAAATTAAATCAGAAATAGTCGCAGTCACGGGACTGCCGTGTATCGACGTTCTTCTTATTTTTTACAGAAGCTTCGGACAATGACTCACGTTGTGTCAGTCGGTGTGCGGAATGTGTATAAAAGTCACTTTCTCTCTTTAAGATCTTATATATATTTATCGATAAATATTATATTTATAAAATTTTATCGAAGAATGTTAACATTTTCGTATTTTTTTATAATGTCTTTATCATTAATATGTTTTTGAAAGAAGAATAAAGTAATATCTGAATTTGTTTTTGACACTCTCTTGAACTTAACGCAAGACAACATGTGACTATGCAAACAATACGTTTGGTATTCTAATGGTTATAAAATCGATCACTGATATACAGTTATATCGCAATTATATCGCGCGCGCATCGATCTCTCATTGCTGCACAACAGATATCTCTCTAAATAGGATCATCGGTTGTTTACGGCACTAGGAATATCTCTCTCTGTGTGCAAATATGCGTGTACGTGTCAACGAAAGCCGTAGATCATATATCCATCAAAGTTGTCTATACGCGTGTCGCGTTGCAGTATCACGCCGCACTTGTATCCTTGTGTCACTTACTCTGTGCTTCAGGATCAATAATTTTAAAGACACCAATGCCGATGTGACTTTTCTTTGTGACTGTTGGTCCGCCGTGTGTCTCGACCAAATCATATGTTTAAAAATAGCTTTTCCAAGTCAGTAGAAAATTTTTTATTGCGCGCTGTTTATCAAGACATTGATTATAAATAAATTTGAGATACTCTGTTTTTTTATTTTTTTATTTTTTTAATTGATTAAAAATTTGCGTAGAAAAAATAAACGGAATTGTTTTAAGAAATAACAGAAATGGCTACAAATTTATCGAGAAATAAAAGTAATTAATATTTCTCATACTTATATCTCTGTCAGCCGTGCTCATTAACTTTCGATCCCAAATGTGTGGTCCACTATCTACAACCCACATTAACGCTCTGTATATTGTTTTTTTGCCGAGTCTACTTCTTGTGATAAATGATTCAATTATCATTTTATTTCAGCTTTTATTAGCGCAGTCTTCGCGCGCGAATACCCTCATCTGGATCAACTTCTTCTTTTATAATTCTCGGCCGCCGCTTGTGTCGTTGCGGGCAATGTCACAGTCGTGTCTTCTTATCGTTATCATCGTGTCATCTGTTCGTGGCAAGGTTTCGTTTGTCAGAAAGTTTACTCACGTGTAGTTGGAGAGCGGCGCTTTCAGATGCTGGGGCAGTCTTTCGAAGTAGTGACGAAACTCTTCGAACTCGCTGTCGGCCATCGCCGCCACAGGGTGAGCACGTTAAAACGGGACACAGGGGTCGGTCCCGAAGGCGGCCGTGACGGCCCGGAGGAGAGAGCTGCTCGTCGACCCCCCAGGAAACACACGTACGGGGTGAGAAGATGTCGCTTACGTCGTCGCCGACGTCGCCTCGCGCGAACGCGAAGCAACCCCTATTGATTCCTGCGTGAGGAACGTCGCGCGCCTGCTCGCTCGTGCGAGGGCGGACGAGGGGGTTGGTTTTCGACCAGAAGAGAAGAAAAGAGAGACAAAGTGAAACAGGAGTTGCGTTCTAAGGGTGACTGCGTATTCTCGTCCCGTATTTAGTGCCGAATGCAATGGTCGCAATGTTTATGGTCACCGTGTAGCTGTCAAAGAGCTTTTGATTCTTTACTTGATTTTTAACAACCTTAAATTGTTGTACAAAATAACACTTTTATTGCAAAATATTTGTGAATTTTATTAAAAAGATAATTTTTATCACTTTCAATTTCCTAATATAAAATTCTTAAACTAAAAACTTATAAAAATGTCGCTTTTATAAATTCGTTTGAAAGCAATTTACTCTGAGAAAATATGACTGTCGCGCGATTATACATACTTGGAAATGTGGGTCAGAACGAGTCTTCGTTTAAACGTTTCTGGATCTAACACGCCGCCGGTCAATATGTATACTGCACAATAAAATATTTATCAGTAGGGCACATAAACTTTCGAGAGTTTACAGTCGTATTTCCCGAAGTGGCTCGGAAAATTCGCAGCTCACGATAAAGAATTCCGGAGAGGAGGTTAAATATTTCACAGCCGTCCTCTGCAATCGATCTATTTTGCACTCGCACACTCCCCAGAGGATCGCAAAGATTTTATCATGTGTAACAAATTCGTGAAACTATTGTGAACTATTCAATATACGACGCACTTTTTCTCGTGCAAAATTGATTTTCTTTTTTCTTGTATCGAATATTTAATCTTTGTCATAATTTTATGACAATTTTGCGTCGATCATTTTTAATTATTTTTTCTTACTATATTTCGCAAATATCTCCTTGTAATTTTGCTAATTACGTTAGCAAATTAGAAACATGTTTTGGTGCCAGAATAACGTGATTCTGTTTTCTTCACACCCGCTCTCTTGTATTGCCGATCGCATTCTTCTCATTCGTGCTGAAAGGATGCTTACAAAGGATCTTCCCATTTACCAATGAGTAGCCATTGTTTTTCTCGAGAAGACTTTTTGCGCAGAGCTCAATCGCATCTCGATCGATTAGAACATTTCAGACGAGACCACAAAGCTCTGACGAGGAACGCATCTCGTGAAAGCGAAGCAACAGGCGACGTCAAAAGGTGAAACACGACTGATAAAACATAAGATAAATATAGAGAAAGTGTATATATATATATATATATATATATATATGTATATATAATTTTAATATTATAAATATTTATATCGCGTATAGAAAAAGAAAACTATAATTTTTCTTATGCGCAGAATAAAATATACACTGTTTTATTTTAAAGCACGTTTTTATAGTTTGCAACAATTATAAAAAAAACTTCAATGCGCCAGCGCACATAAAAGTTCGAAACTTGCGGTAATCAAAGACGTTTTCATTACGCGACAAAAACGAGTTTTATCAGTGTAACCTCGAACAAAAAATCCAGACGGCGAAGATTCGAGTACATATCGACTGCGTCTGACCTAGTGGCCTTTGTAGCGGGAGGTTGCTGAAGACAAAACAGCTAAATTCGTGCACTTTATCGTGCTCTATCCTGTTCCCTTTTGATCTCACGAAGTCGCTTTCTTGACATATCGCCGCGGAAACTACTGCGTTCTCTCAACCTCGCGTATCGCACCTGTCATTTCGGCACATGAAAAGATAAAGCTCACCTTCCAATGCGGGCGACGCACAATTACATTGTATTATTACATTATTTGAATTTGTGTAATAAAAATTACAAAAATTATTTAATTCACAAATTATTTCTCACGCATCTCGATATCTGCCACATTGACTGAGAAAACTTGTTTAAATTTTTATTTGATCGGATAAAGTGAATCTTTGTTCAGAAATATCTCGCAAGATCAATCGCTTCCAACGGCATTTCGACAAGGTAGGAGTATTTGTTAGAGATCGAGCGATATATTCTCAATCTCACTTAATGCCGGTGAAACACTCGGTATAATTTAGCGAGGGTAAGAATTGCGCCGCAGCAGCAACTGATAGAGGTAAGTGATGGACACTGGTAATGTGCTGCATCTACTTGCCAACGGGGAAAGGTGGGAGAGACTCTCTTGGAGCTTTTATTAAAAGGTGTCTTTGTTTCGAGGAATAAAGAACGAGAAATCGCCGCCCTCGTCAAAGCAGCTTCTTTCTTTAAAATAAGGTTCTTCCGGTGACTGCGTTCTCAGTTTGTTCAATACGTTTGATTGCGTGTACCGTAGTGTGCATAATTTGAAATTCTAAAACTAGGTTACACACAATTAGACAACATCTCGTATTTCCTACTACAAAATATTATTTTTATGTTGTTTCTTTCTTTTATTAGAAGAAAAGAAAACGTGTCATTATTTTTGTAAAAAACGCATGAACAGCGTATCGTTTATTGAAGATTGTGCAATTCTTGCGTGCAAGTTTCGTTAATACCGATTCCTCACCCCGTTGGTTCTCCACTGACGTCATTTACGGGGAATACATTCAAGAATCGTTCGCTAAATGAGAAGGATAAGAGCCAACACTCGTTTTCAATCCCATGAGAAGTTTCATCCGACCAATGGGAATCGACGGTGATGCAACGCGCCACCCAATCGCAGGAGGATTGCCGTGAAGAACGGGGGAGACCGAGTCTTTAAGAGGATCTGTTAAAGGATGGTACCCGACACACTGTTGCCTCAAAGACAAGGAACGGTCGTCAATCCATCTCCGACTCGTTCGCACTTCGCGTCGCACAAAATATTGCAAAGAAAATTCTACCAATCGAATCGTCAAAGTCCCTCTCGTTAATATATACTTCTTACTATTTTTAAATTTATTTCATTTCTTCGTTCGCGAGTTTGTTTCTGTCGCGAGAGTTGTCATGAGTGGATCGGGAAAGAGTCTCCTCGGAGTGTGGTTGTACAGAAGAGGCAAGAACTGGGCTGTCAAAGAAGGAAGTCCGCTGCACAAACCGTGCGATGTATGTTACATTTCGTCGACTGTCAAAAGAACTCGGTGATTTCAATTGCAGTTCCGAGAATTGCGTAAAACGCAAATAAACTAACAAATAAATTTGCAAGCGTCGCAAACAAAATTTATATAGATTGTCTCTTCATTTTTATTTATTTATTTATTTTTTTTTTTTTTTATCAGTTAATTTTGATCACTTCAACATGTTTCAAATCGAGTCTAATAATAAAAGCGACATTATTATTAACTATAAATAAAACACTTGAAATAAATATCTTGATAAGTAGATCCCCCTATACGTAGTGGTTCCCCTCGTTTATGCAGATCGCAATGGAAGAGAGCAATCAAGCCAATGACAACAAGAATTCTGTGATATTCTCTTTGAAGAATCAAGTCGGCGGCTTGGCACGAGCGCTTCAGGTGTTTCAGGTATACGTCTTCCTATTCTTTTCTTTTTAAATGTGTTTTTAGTTCGCAAATTGTGAATCGAATTCGTACTGTCGCACAGAAATAATGTTATCGTTTAATATATAAATTATTATCTAATTGCTATCTTTTGAATTAATATGTCGAATAGATTCTGAAAATTTACAACTAATGCAGCAAATCGTTCAAATTTCGCACATTGTACCAGAAGAAGAAACATCTATAAGAAATTTATTTCATGCGAATAAGTTGTAGCGTTAGATGTACACGTATTCGGCCTCTAAATAATAACAACGGCACGTGATCAACTAGCTAATCGAAGAGCTTTGTGTATTTCAGAGCAGTCAGTCGGATTTAACGCTCCGAATAAGTCGACTCCTTTAATATTATTATTTTTTTTTTTTTTTTAACTGATTTGATATTAGTTATCGCGACTCACAGTCAGAACACTAGAAAAACTTTACACATCTTCCTTTGTTGCGTTAAGGATTTAGGCATAAACGTCGTGCACATCGAGTCGAGAAAATCCTTACGTCGAGGGTCCGAGTACGATATCCTCGTCGATGTCGAGTGCGACTCGAAGCGGATGGAACAGCTGATGAAGATGCTGAGTCGCGAAGTAGCGGCTATCAATCTCGCTCATTACGAGAAAATCGGTAGCATACCGCGCGCACCTTCGCTCTCAGCTACAGCAAGTTTCGGTGAGTTTGTCGCAAACAATTATCCAACGCGCTATCTTTACTCCTCTCGAAACGCGAAATATAATCTCGGATTAGCGCGCTTCAATGCGTTATTTTTCTGGAAAGAGAAATTTGAAAGTGCGACAATCAGACAAAATAAAAGAGGATTTTACAGATTTCAGTGAAGTAGACATGCCGTGGTTCCCGCGAAAGATATCGGATCTCGATCGAGCGCAGAAGGTTCTCATGTACGGCTCGGAATTGGACGCGGATCATCCTGTATGTTTAAGCAATTGTATTATTGCACTTATGTCATCTTATATATGTATTTGCTCATAAAACCTATTTCAACAACCTTTGAAGGGCTTCAAAGATCCAGTATATCGCAAACGTCGCGAGGAGTTTGCCGATATTGCCTACAATTACAGGCAGTAAGTATAAAGTAACGCATTATAATGTTCTTTCTAATTGTAAGCGCGACGTTGTTTTTTAGTGGCCAACCGATACCAAGAGTGCAATACACACCGGAGGAAATCAAAACGTGGTACGTAAAACAATCTTGTAAAAAAAAATTTTTAATATAAAATGTTGCAAAATTGATCTTTGCGTCTATAAATGGCGTCAAATCGCAATTTCGCAATAAATCGTAATCTTGCTGTTACTTTTGTGGAATAGACACATGCGGTTTTTATTCAAAATAATTTCCGCCCTTTGTTAAAAATAACGCAAAAGGAATCGCGAATTAACTGACGTCATCAATCGTTAAAATCCAGCGACTCTTTCTTGTTAAACTTGCGAATCAAACTGCGAACGTGTTTTCCTGTACATAAAGGTACTTTAGTCATACACTTGCGCGTTGTCTTTTCTCTCCAATTCGAAACGGGAAAGTCCATTTCTTTTTCTCTTTCTCTCTTTTCTTCTCTCGCGTTGTATACATCTTCGTAGCATACGAATCGAAATAAGATTGGCTGACGTTGAATGCACGCCTTAATTGCGTCAATTTGATTTATCTTCGAAGCGAGAAGTGCTCCAGAAGCGGCTCGGCTAATGCAATCTCTTCGGTTCGAATGCAACGAAACAAACATCGCGACTTCGACAAACTTAATCAAGACGCGAGCTTTTAGGCGAAAATCAAACACGAGCGATTTGATAATGTTATCGAACAACATTTATTTAAAGACATTATCTCTATAAAATATATATATATATATATATATATATATATATATATATGGAAACATAAATCAGAGATGAGTAAAACAATATCAATAAAATATGATATTGCAATATCATTTTGATTACGACACTTTTCTCAGGGGAACCGTGTTTCGTGAGCTTCATCAACTTTATCAAAAGCACGCGTGCAAGGAATATTTGGAAAATTGGCCGAAGTTGGTCAAGTATTGCGGATACAGGTATTGAAAAACTTAAATTCAGACGCGATTCTACAAATAAATTAGAAAATTTTACTACGTAAACAGATAAATATTAATTTGCAAACAATACGCTTTATATAACGTCATATGTTTTGATATTTTGTTATTAATTAGAGAAGACAACATACCGCAACTGCAGGACGTTGACGCTTTCCTTAAGCGTGAGTATAATATCATTATATACAAAACTATCTTATTGTTTGCCGCGATTAATTTAACTTGACATCTGCAGGAACGACGGGATTTCAACTTCGTCCAGTCGCGGGTTATCTCTCACCGCGGGATTTTCTCTCCGGACTCGCTTTCCGAGTGTTCCATTGCACTCAGTACATTCGACATTCTTCCGATCCATTTTACACGCCGGAACCGTGAGTCCGCGGCATATTTCTTTTAAACTACAGTGTGTGACGCTGCAAAACGATAAAGCGCATTGCTAAAATACAAAATTTTTCTTTTTATTTTGTGCTTTTCTCATTTTACTTCATTCCATAACAATATTTTACGACTCGCAGAGATTGTTGTCACGAACTTCTGGGACACATGCCGCTGCTCGCCAACCCAAGCTTCGCGCAATTCTCTCAGGAACTCGGTCTGGCTTCTCTCGGCGCATCGGACGAAGACATAGACAAATTGGCGACTGTAAGCCTCGGAAATAGAAACGCTGCTTAGAACTGCTGCCCGTTCTCTTGCGCGTGACTTTTGACTTTCTTTTCAGCTATACTTCTTCACTGTGGAATTTGGATTGTGCAAACAAGACGGCACGTATCGCGTCTACGGGGCTGGCCTGCTGTCATCGGTGGCGGAATTGCGGCACGCAGTGTCCGCGCCCGAAAAGACCATGCGTTTCGAACCGGAAATCACGTGCAAACAAGAATGCATCATCACCGCGTTTCAGAACGCGTATTACTACACGGACAGCATAGAGGAAGCAAAGGAAAAAATGCGGTAATTA
This sequence comes from Pseudomyrmex pallidus, assembly GCA_014825455.1. Taxonomy (NCBI): domain Eukaryota; kingdom Metazoa; phylum Arthropoda; class Insecta; order Hymenoptera; family Formicidae; genus Pseudomyrmex; species Pseudomyrmex pallidus. The sequence goes on along the minus strand of QVNV01025856.1, from coordinate 7,886 downwards.
TTTGTTTTATTAATTTTTCCGCTTCTTTTACTTTTAATTGAGCAATAGAATTTATTTCTGTTTGCTTCCAGGGCATTTGCTAATCAAATTGAACGGCCATTTGGAATACGATATAATCCGTACACCCAATCGGTGGAGGTGCTGACCGACGCCCAGAAGATCACGGCGGTGGTCAGCGAACTGCGAGGCGATCTCTGCATAGTCTCAAATGCCCTGAAGAAGATTCACGAGCAGGACGATACAGTGGACGTTGAACGAATAACGAATATGCTGACGCACGGTATCGAGATACCGCAGGATACTTCGTCATCTGACAGCGATAATCAAGACGACAGCCCCAACACTGACGAACCACGCACTCAAGATAACGCCGATCATTCGCGCTGTGACAGCGAAGACGTGATCGTTCCAGAAAATTAAATTGCCACTGATAACGATAATATCTTTTAGAGCTTCCGAGTATTTAAAAGTATCTTGAATATCCAAAATCGATTTGGATCAGATCTGCGTTATTCGGATTATTCGAGTGTACTATTGAATAACACGTTGAAAATCGGTAATCGCTTGGATTTCGGAATAATCTGAATTTCTTACGTTACAACATGTAATAAATATTCGATCTGTTTAAATTAATCGGGTAGCGTCAGATTCGAAATAAATCTTGGAATCCTCTAATATCTATTTGTGCATGCGAGCTTTTTACGTTTTGCGAAAAGTATTTTAGAAAACTGACAATAATACGCTTCGAAAATGAAGTGTTTCAAAAAAAAAGAATACTTGTTTTCCTATTTTACTTTTGTGTATAATAAATAACCAAAAAAACTTATCAGTTTTAATTTTGCCCGTAAGAAACTAACTCATGTGAATAATAATAAGCTGTAATTATAATATGCTAAAATATGTAATAAAGTACAGCATTGAAAAGCAAATTAAACAATATGAAAGAAGTTTCTTCAGCATTACTTGCTAATTTTTAATGGGAATTTTTCGGGAATTTTTCATCTATTGTATAAGGAGCATCATATACTACCTTGCAAGAAGATGGCACAAAATCTAACTATTTAACTCTTCATAACTCCATAAATATTAAAGATAGAGTGTTGCACCATAGGACTTTTTCTTCTTATCTCGTCGAGATATACAACTTTTGTCTGAACCATTTTGCCGAATTCCGATTTTTAAAATCTCGATATTTAACTCTTTATATCTCTTAAACTATTGAAGATAGAATGATGGACCATAGGACCTTTTTGTCTTATCTCGTCAAAATCTAAAACTTTTGTTTGAACCATTTTGCCGAAATCCGACTTTTAAACTCCTAGTTTTTTAAGTGGTTCGAGTTTTCGCTAAAATAGTTTTATTAGCTAAGACTTAAACCACTTGTGGTTTGAAACTTTGCTAAACGAACAATTTTAGCAAAGACTCAAACCACTTGTGGTTTGAAACTTTACTAAACGAACAATTTTAGCGAAGACTTGAACCACTTGTGGTTTGAAACTTCGCTAAACAAAGTATTTTACCACAAGTGGTTCAAGTCTTCGCTAAAATTGTTCGGTTAGCAAAGTTTTAAACCACAAGTGGTTCGAGTCTTTGCTAAAATAGGTTTCAATTTATGCTACACAACTGCCGTGATTGCATATGGCGAAGAGGTTAACCTGAGGAAAGAGCAACCTGTGCAAACGACAGTAAACAATGCGTCCTCTGAATACGAACGATTGAGGCAGTCAATGACAATTCGTCGACTTACGAGAATGCGTGACAAGTGCGGAAAAGCTTCCGCGAGAAAATGATACACGTGGTCGAGTCAATCGCTGTTGTGAGCATTTGTTAATGATGCATCTGTTGTCGCGTCCTGGAAGATAACGCACAAACGTTCTCCGAATCTCGATTATACGTGAAAAAAAATATGGCGCAAATACAGACGTCGACGGTGGACGGTCTGCCGAAACACTTCGTTAACGCGATGCGCACATTGTTTGATATAATGGACGATCAGAACACCGGTTTTGTAAAGTTTGCCGACATCGAAGGTCGTTGGCAGGACGATGGCACACAAGGTCTGCCGAAGGGTGTCCTAGACAGCCTGAAGAAGGTCACGCCGCCGAATGGCATGCTGTCGTTTGAGAGATTCTGCGCCGGTTTGAAGATCTGTCTGCTGCAGATACAGGCGGAAAGCGATTCCAAGAAACACGACAGCCAGCCGAACAGACCGCCATCCGCGCCGATATTCAACCCTGACAGTCAGAACAAAGCAGCTTGGACATCCCCCAATACCGCTGCCATTCGACCTAACAATGCCATATCTCAGCAACGCACCCTTAGCATGCCGCAGTTATTGGCTAATCGCAAGGATATGAATCCGCAATTGGAGTTGATGGATGGTAGAAACCTCGGAGAGCCGAAGCTCAATAAAGTATACGGCCCGCCGAAACCGCCAAGGACAGGAGCCGCTCTGGAAGGTAGAACAATGGGCGTGGATCGTAACTTTGATAAGTCCGAGATAAGGACCGCTCTACAAAACTGGCAAATGGGTCTCATGATGAACGACGAGAAAGAGAAACGTCAGTTGCAGACTTTACATTACAGACCAGACGCTAGGACATTGCTGAGACAAACTAGAGCATTGGGGGATGGGAAAGCAATTGATATACAGAATAATCAACTTGTCATTCAGCCTAAGAAAACGAGTGGTCGTCGCAGAGAACCCAGGCGACACACGTTGCAGAATGGTATTGATTACAATATGGTAAAGATGTTATCCTCTAAAGACTCTCAATTAACATGCGGTGTGGTGATTGGTTCTGGGTATGAACTAACTAAAACTCAATGCCAATATATACTAGTACACAATTCTCTTAAGTATAATTAAGATCAATGAAAGTTTATATACATGCATGTATTTAAAGCAAAAATATTTCCTCATGTATAACATTTAGTTTATATACATACATGTATTTTAAGCAAAAATATTTCTTAATGTATGACATTTTCAGATGAAAAGAATGAAGCAGATTGAGCAAGAAAAGGATGTCTTACTTCAAGGTTTAGCTGCTGTTGATAAAGCTAGAGAATGGTATCTCAAGCAAATTTCGGCCACTCAGGAAAAAATCAAGCACCTTGGACGAATGGGTTCTCACGTGGTACAAAAAAAAAACGACTTTTTCTCTATTTAGTGTTTTGTTTTCAAAACGCGCGCGTACGACTATTTGTTTTTGTTTAGGAACAATGGACAGAGGCGCAGCAAGAGCGCTTGGAACTACAACGCGCACGAGTTCTGGAAGTAAATCGACATTTAGCAGCCTTGATAAGCAGTTGGGAACGCGGAGGACTTCCTTTTCACATGAATCTTGCTTTCTTAAGCACCCCAACTTCGGCTCAGCTTCATCAAGACATGTTGTCTAGGCTTAAACAACAAAATCATAGATTAACAGAGGTAGTGTATTATTTATATAATAATAATAATAATTATAACAAAGAGAAAACACAGAGTAATTAGTCTAATTGGAATTTTGTGCAATATAGGAAGTTAGTAAAAAGAGTCAACGAATAGCATTGCTTGAGCAAGAGAAGGACAGTCTGGTTAGAGAATTGTACAACAGGCAATCCGGATTGGTTCAGTCCCGAAGAGCAACGATGATTCACGAACAACACGATCAAACATTCATGTAAAGTACTACAATATTTAAGTCGACTATTATCGAGAGCAGATAAGATTAATAATCTAAAATTTTATTAAAAATATTTGTTTTAGAATATAAATATTCCAGACTTTGGAAAACACGCATCACGTAAATAATAAAGTGTAAAAGTAAAAAAATATTGAACAAGTAATATAGTTTATTTGATGTTTACGAATGATCTAGATATTTTTGTTTTCCGTAAAGTAGCTTATTAATATTATGCAAATGTAAATGACAATATCGGACAATGTTAAATGGATAAAGTCGCGTTAAAGTCGCGCTGTAAACATTCAAGAATATCTATATTATGTTTAAAAATACAAAAAGTATTTGAGATATGTTTTATTAAATAAATGACACCACCGCTCGCGCGTGTGTGATTTCAAATCACATCGATTTGATTTAATATCTCATATTAAGATTGTAAAATATATAAATATTGCGTAGACATAGTTTTAATATGTAAATGAAATATCTTACATTTGTAATCAATTCTCCTCTTTCCCAAAAAAAAAAACAAAAAATCTGCTTTAATAAATTATTGCAATTATAATAAGTGTGAATGTCTTTATCGTTACATGGTTTTAAATTGTATCTTCTTGTTCGTTGCGGTGATGACACATGATGCACTTTTGACATATCGTTCTTGATCTCTCTCAAATGGGAGTTTTATTGGATCTTGTGTTGCTTTGTCAAGAGCAGCAAATTTTACGGTTTTTTTATGGTTCGTTTCCATGACACGCATCTCATCGATTTCCGGACTTAGAGTCCGTGTCCCCCTTCTCTCGTCGGTGTCAAATGTTATCAAATTCTAAAAGACGATATGTGTAAACGACGATAGACGGTCAAATCTGTTAATTTAAATTTTGCTCAATAGGCCTTGTTTTAAACATTCATAATTAAAATTTTCATACATTGCTTAAAAAAAGAAGTTACTAAAGTTTTTTTTTAATTTTTGAGAGTAAGTGAGAATATTTATGTTTTAATTTAAAAAAAGATTGTAAAGCAATTAAAAAATTGTGTAGTCTTGTGTTCATATATGTGTGTCAATGTGCCTTATTCAAAAAGATGTTACTTTTTGTCTGCTCTCGGACACCATTTGTAAACTTGGTGGCCGCCAGACTGCACACCCCACGCATGGTTTCTCGATCCGTTGGATAGCTTCCACGCGTCGTGTTCTGCTAAGCAGTCTAGAACAGTTTGCTGTTACAAGTCAACGGGTTCGGTCGACTCTTTCCCCGAGCACGACGACTGTTTCCCCCGTTTGCGGCGGAGCCGACGAGAGAACGTGCGCGCAAAAGAAAGATCCCGCACTTAGTGTCTCCTCGTGTTGGAGCCGGTTTGATCTCTGATCTTTCACGACAAATCCAGTGACATCGAGCGGTCGACGACTTCTTCTTCGAACTCTTCTTTTGGATTATTGTCTCTTTTCTTCGACTTCTCTCCTCTCATCCGGGAGATTATCATGTTACCAAGATTGATGATGTCAGTTATTCTGCTGCTCTCAACAATAGGTATAATACCGAACAGAAGATAAAGATATAACAGAACATAAAAATATACGCTTGCAAGTATACCTAATAAAAGCTATAGATTTTGATAAACTAATCAGATATATATATATATATATGTATGTATGATATATATATAAATGGATATACATATGTAATCAAAGTATAAGCAGAATATAAAGTTAATATAATCAACTATTTCGGCGCATACAGTTCGAAGCTATATACACTACATACATATATACACTCTCAAGATGCTGCAATATTCTTATTATCTGTTCTCGTCAGGCACAAAAGAAACTGATACACTCGCAAATACGAGACATATCGCACACACGTTTCTTTTCCCTTAAAACTCAATTCTCTCTCCTCTCTTCTCCTCTTTTTCTTTCTTTTTTTTAGATAATTTCTGCTTACTTTTCTATTGTTATTTATATTTTATTTTATGTAATATAACGATTTTCCTCTATAATTTCAACTTTTCTGTAGACTTTTTAGAGTTACTTTACAGAGTTTCTAAATTTAATGTCTCACACGTTTTTTTTTTTTTTTTTTTTTTTTTTTTTTTTTTTTTTTTTTTTTTTTTTTTTTTTTTTTTTGATTACGTGCTACATATCGTTATACAGATCATACAATATATTTGTTGATATTGATCATACAAGATCGACTCTCTTGGTAAAGCGGTTGCAATTCTCTCGACAAACAAATTTAATGATATTATCGGTATCAACTAATATTGATGACAGTATTATTGATCGTGTAAGGTCCGTGATATTGTAATTAACAATCACTTTTGAATGAGCAAGCTGAAGAAAAAGAAAATAAGAGAGAAATTCAGGCGCGCAGCATTAAAACAAATATAAATTGAAGCAAAAATGTGTGTTACAATTTATAATATGTTCAAATGCTAGCGAAATGGATGTCGCAATTGTTCGGCGGAAAATAAACGAATCTGAACATCAATTAACCCACGCGCGATATCCTCTATCTCGTGAAACACTTATCAATTTAGACAAGTGGGAAGTGCAGGCAAGCCGTATCCGGCGCAAGCATTTGTCTCCGTTATCTCTTCTTGGGGTAAATAAACCGTAGATATTCCTGTTGCATCCGTGATACCATTCCATCTAAAAATAATGTAGATCGTTAATAAACGCAAAACACATAAATTCTCGCCTATTAATCCTACCCGATAACGTGTGTACTATTCGTGCTATTAATAACAGATAACGCACAAAATGTTAGTGTAATTTCCTTATTTTAGATGTTCTTCGCTAGAAAAAGAAAGAGATTCTTTTTTACATAAAAATTATTGATTTTTTGTTTAAATAATTTAAAATAAATATTTTGCTTATACAATGCAGTTATACTGTCGGGAGGCTGCGAGTTGGATCAAATGCGATACGGATGTCGCATCTACAACGCGCAATGCAGTTGCGGCTACGGTTGCAAGTCAGAATACAGATACGATAGCAATGAAGATTGTAAATTAGCACTGACAGGTAATAACAAACAAAAATAACATACTTGCTCTTTTTTTTATCCGTTGAAGTCGTGCAAAACCATAAACACGTTGACGACAAGTGTTTCCCTCAAAATTTCATCATTATCGAAGTTTTTCCAAACGTTTATCTTCAAGTCGCCATCTCGGCGCACTCGAGATCAAGTAATCGCTTCTTTTCGTTGTAGGTGGTCCAACTGACATATGTTCCGGGTCGAAACCTTGTCAAAACGAAGGCTCATGTTCACAGATTTCATCGGAGCCGAAATTTAAATGCCGCTGCGAAGGAACTGGATTCTACGGCACTTACTGTGAGACACGTTAGTATCTTCTAACGTCAGCAATAAATTTTGCTATCTTTTTTTTTTATCGATTCCACACTTCTTCGGTCTTAGTTCATCATATTGTGGAAAATTCTTTCGTATCTTCTATCGCCGGCGCTAAGTAGGATTTGTAACAAAGCGAAGGAAGATATTTCAATGGAAGAAAAAAATAGTGTATCACTTAACATTGAAATTTCGTCATATTTTTCGAATTTCTTTTCAACATAGCAATTTTCACGACGACGCAGAAGAGAACAAGAGAAGAAATTAACATGAACAATTTTGTGTGTTACAGCTTGCCCACGACCAGACAATTTACTTTTCCGGGGTCAGTTCCCTTACGAGTGCGTCGTAATCTAATTCATGAATCTATGTCTTCTTTTATCTTAATCTCATTTCTGACTCAAATTCGTCTTAATATATGATACATAAAAAGAAAACGCATATTTCCACAAAAAACATATTTACACATCTTTGTACATACATAATAAATAGTAAAACAAACGAGAGACATTTACAGTTTACAGTTTCTCATTTCACGTTTTACATCCATGTAACACACGTACACACACCACACACGCAAATGGCACACAAATCGTCGTCGCCGAAATCTTATAATTGCGAGATTATATTCTTATAATCTCGCAATAATCTTATCATAGAACGTGTTTAAAGTAAACTGTAATAAAAATTGCGCCGCAAGTCAATTCTGCGGTCTTTATAAGAGAGAGCTTTGAGATTTCATATAGAAAGTTAAAGTAAATTATATATGTATATTTTTTTCGATGCTTTCCATTGTTTATTCATCAATAATTTTACTATATATATATATATATATATATATATATATATATATATATATATATATATATAT
>QVNV01025855.1:0-16974 GCA_014825455.1 Pseudomyrmex pallidus | reverse complement strand
CTCTATCTCTCTTTCTCGAGCCAGTCCAAAGAGACGGAGTCACGTCTCCAGACCGGAGTTGCTCTAATTAAATTACTTAAGCGTACGTGTATCTAGGGATGGTTTTGGGTCGGATGCTTCTACGTACAACTGCATGCCGCGACGGGAGAGCGACGTCTTGGGGCTGGCTGGGAAGCGTTTTGCTCGGCCCTCAAAAGTCGAGACTACACCGAGTCGTCTGCGATGTCTGTGTGTCGGTTTTTTTTTTTTTTTTCATGCCTTTCTTATACCTCTTCGCCAGGATCGAACATCACACCGCGCTACGGGTCGGGGCCGCATCTGATATCGTACGTGCTTTGGATTTCGAGAGCGCGTCACTGATCCCTCTGTTGCTTTCGTAACGTTATTAAATGTTACGTAATACAAGAACGAGTAAGATGGAGAAGAAACATATTATTATGTTGTGTTTATATTCTATCTATTGTTTCGTTTTGTTTTCTACACGAGACGATTTAATAATTACGTGACATTTTGATATTTGGGGTGAGAAGTAACTTTTCGCCGCGTTTTCCGCGTTCGCACAGATTTTGCGGCGACCCGACGTTTTCATACAAAACGTTTTTGTCATACACACAGTTCCGCAAGATAGAGCTTTCTAAGGGATAAGTGTCATGAAGAGTTCTATTATATAACTCGGCTTTTTTTTTCCCCTCTCTTTCGCTCTTTGTCCACGGAGCATTGTCGCTGTCGTTTCTCGACAGCTGGAAAGTTACTAAAGTACTATTCTCGCACGCGTTTCCTCCACTTTTCTTTTCCTAGACGTCATCAAAGGATCTGTCACTCTCCATTATCAGCCCGGCGAGCGAACAGTAAAAGCACTTTCCTTTCTGACAAAAAGAAAGAATAAGTGCAACACAAACAAACGAAAATAATTGTCAAATAGATAGTATGACATACATCTCGAGTGACAATTGGAAACTAGAATAAATTGACTTCCGGCTCTCTCTTGATTTTATAACGCGTTCCGTAGCCAATAATCTTTCGTGTGTACAATTGATTAACTGCTGTTTTAATCAAGTTTCTGATTAGCAAAGTAGCAGTTAAAGTTTCTGTAAAAATATCTAATTCAAACCAATGAAGGAAAGGAAACACACGATATCTTTGAGAGTACGTACACGCACTTTTATTCTCTCTTTATATAAACACATGCATATACTATCGGCCGAGTCGCATATTGAGAACGTGCAATGTTACTTTGCTTCAATTTTCTCGGAGTATCCTCGGATAGCGTAGGAAACACTTAGCATTTGTTATCCGAGGTAATGGCCTCTCGGACGAGACAATCGCTAAGGGGGATGGCTCGGGACATCGACGGCTTCGCGAAAAGAGGCCAACTTCGTCCCGTGTGTGTCGACGTACATACTGCCATTCCGCAAGCGCACGTCGCCCATAAATTTGCCGCCGTTCTCACTGCGCGCATATATCAACCGATATAACGCCGCAAATAAAGCGCCGTTGAAAGGGCATTTATTTCACCGCAATTCAACGTGTACAAAAACAAATTTTTTCACTTAACACACGCGCGCTAACATTGTTTCCGCGTACATTTGTGTTTTCCTACCTGCGTTATTAAATATATCTTTCCGTGGTAAATAAATGATAAGATACAGACATTAAAACGAGAGATCTGTATTAAAGAGAGAGAGATATATATATATAACAAGTTTAATATCTTGTAAGTTATTTTTTGTGTATTAAAATAAAAAAAAATAAATTTTATTTATTGTAAAATAAAATTCTGTCACACAATAGAATATTTTTGATTGACAGATTGTGCAATCAGATTGGCGAAAGTAACGGTTAAATGAACGCCGTAGACATCGAAATATGAGGGGTTGGGGAAAGGAAGAGAGGATAATCCGAAGCGGAACGCATTTGCCGCTAAATTTACGCAATTCCCCATTCGAGCTAACTCTAATCAGCGCGTCCAAGTAGAAACCTTATTAACACCGTGAATCGTTTCCACGTAATCAAAAGTTAGGCAACGGCAAACGCGATTATCGCGTCCGTGGATAGAGCGATGAAGTTGGAAAACGTTGTTGCGCACAAGACTGATGAGGTAATGAGCTTTCGTGAGATTTTTATTAATTACGACGTGGCAAAAATGCGCAGACTCGCAAGCGCGAACGTCGAGCGCGATATCGATCGGAACGTCGATATCGACGACGTTATCGAGTTTGCCGGTGCAGCAAGACCGGCCACGAGTGCGCGGAAAAATTTCGTCAGAAGTAGCCATTAACTTCGTGACTGAGAAATTGGCCCGGGCAACATCGTAATGTCTCTCGCGACCGAGAGAACGAACGGGAAGAGAGAGAGAGAGAGAGAGGAGGGGAGAGAGAAAGAAAGAGAGAGAGAGAGAGCCGGTGTACACTGCCTCCGCCGCGAACGTGCAGCCAATTACCGGTGCCCGGGCATGAAATAACTGCATTATCTCTGTGGAAGCGGCTGCTACCACCCTTCACGACCACCCTCTCCTACCAACCTATATCGACCTACGCCCTATCTGCCTGCCTGCTGCCTGCCTGCCTGCCTGTCGCCTTGCTCGTCTCTGCAGCTTGCCTACGCCAACTCTCTTCCGATTCTCTCCCTCGCCGCGCTCCTCGTTCGCGAACCGCCGAAAATTATGTTGCCTGAAATTTCGATAAAACGGGATTCGGTCGGAGCCGGCATTAGATTGAATTTGCCGAGTTATAGTCCTCGAGGACGGAAAGAAACTTTTCCGGATACGCGCTGCGCGCGGCTTGCCCGGGATTCGAAATGACCCGCGTTTACCGTGTAGTCTGGATAACTCTCTCTCTCTCTTTCTTTTTCTTTTTCTCTCGCACTCTCTCTCACACATATACATCCCTTTTACAACCTGTTTTCCTCTCTCTTCCTTTTCGACGACGACCTTTTTCTCTATCTCGCCTTTACTCACACATTTTCCTGTCTGATTCGTGTCCTGCCCATCCCAGTTTCACTGCCGCCGAACTGAATCGGATCGCCCAAACCCCCGACGGGATTTCGGGGCAATACTGTACGCAAGTCTCTCCTTTTGCACTTGCCGCGCGATCTTCTCGGGGCAACGAAGTTCGCGTGAAGCCAAGGGGAAAGGACAGGACGTGGGAGCACGCAATACGTAGGCGGGCGCGAATACGTGAGCGTCAAAGTTTCTCTGGCACGCCAAAGGCAACGGCGATGTCCAATCGCGTCTGGCTCCGCTGAAATCGGCAAGATATTTCCCCAGGCGAGAGGGTGACTGACCTTCACGATTGATTTATTTCGACACCACGCCGAGAAACCAATCGCGCATCCCAGTACGAATGAACGGAGTCGCGCGAGAATTATTTTTCCGGCGACCGCGAATCTTCTTCCATGGGGGGTAAAACGAAATGTCGCGCGGAGACATAGTTGTCGCAAAGTTACAGGGTAAAGGGTAATACAAACGATATTTCGACTACATGTTCCACGGCTTAACTACGTGCTATGGTTATTTCGGGACGCGCGTTTACCACCGCGTTTACCAGCCGCGCGCGTTGTCGTTTATCGAAATTCGAAGCAACTACGGGAACAAGCGCGCTCGCGAGATTGCGTCGTGATTGCTGTCATGTAAGTTTCTCGTAACATTACCTTCGAAATCGGACGTCCGGAGACGACAGCGGTGGCGAGATATCGGTGGCGTTTAACGTCATCATCGCGCGCGTTGCGGCAAGCGACATCGACGACGATGGCGGAAGACAGACGTGTGCGGCAACGACGACGACGACGACGACGACGACGACGATGGGTAGGAAGAGCAAAACGCATTCCACGCTCGTAAGCGATGTCAAATAACTTTCGAGGGAGCGAAGGAAACGGACGGACGGTTAGGAACGGAGGAAAGTAAATAAAAGGCCATTCCGATTGGGCGATCAATTACATCGAGCCTGCATTATTCATAGGGAGTTGGGGGCTCGCAGGCCGCAGAAAGCTCTATCTCTTCTCTCTTCCACCCCCGAACCAACGGAATCAGACCGTGGCCTCGGCCGAAAGAGAGTGAGGGAGAGAAATCCGCGCGCGGCGGGTCGGAAGCGAAGAGAGAGGGTGCGCGTGTATTTGCATCGACAATCACTGCAGAGCAACGGCTATCACTCTGGGGTTTCTCCGAGCAGAGAAAGAGAGAGACAGATAGAGTTACAGGTTTATTCCGAATAATTTGAAAAATTAACCGAAGAATCGGTCGACGGACGATCAAGCCCGTGGATGGGTCCGCGGCATATCGCCATCTGCAAAATCGCGAATACTCGATAACATCCCAAGTGGAAACCGACGTCTCCGAAGTTTCCGCTAAACTTGACGATGTTTTACAGTTAGTAGTGCTCGTATCCGAGAGCGAGTCCGAACTTATATTAGATTCGTGCCGCCGCGTCCTAAAATTACATATTACACGAGAATATCTTGTTATTTACTCCCAAAAATTTCAACGATGGAAATTAATTTGAACGCGAGATAATTTTCATACTAAGTATCGCATATATTAATTACGCGAGCCTAAATTGGATCTTATCGCAAAATAGTAGCGCTCTCTCAGAGAGAGCGAACCTTGGCGTGGCTCGTGGAGAGAGAGGGCTCGTCTCCAGCCTAAATCTCTCGCGGTTCATCTGGATTTACTTCCCAGAAACTGGCGCGTCCAAGCTATTAAATACACCAACCAAGCCGAGCCTCGGTTGATTTACAAAATATATAAGCGGTCGCGAGAAACTTCATTGGGCGTTATTAAGCGCGGCGGGGCTCGGGATTACGTTTAGCGATGATTTGGCAGCGGTTAATATCCCGTTATAAAAATACAGACAGTTTAATCCTCCACCACCCCCGCACCCTGTCCGGTTATATAATACATAGTTACGACGTCTTCGATATTATTCATCCCAGTTATTGAGCTCTTTCTCTCTCTCTCTCTCTCTCTTCCCGGCTGTATTCTCGCTCCGTCTTTGTCTCTCTCTCGTTCCGCTTTCCGCGCGCACCGGAGCCCGCGCGGATATTGTTCGTTGTCGATATTGGAATTCCGCGCTCTATCCCGGCCGGGTTCGCTTTATATAACGTTCAAATAAGGAAATTATAGTTCGCCCGCGTCACTTCAAAGGAAGTGTTTTCTTAAAAATTTTCAACGTTAGACGTTGAAATCTTTCGGTATCGACAGAAAAAGCGATTAATGAAAAGACATTCTGCAAGAATTTGCAAGAAAACCGTTGTCATTCGCTCAACAACGAACGAATGCTTCAGAATATTTCGCAACAAACTACAATCTTACTCTCTCAGTGAATATAATTAGTAAAATAATAAATTTGCGTGCTCAAGCAACTTCTTTCAGAAAAAAATATGTGAAATGAAAGAATGTGCATTTGTTTGAAGGACAGAATTCTTCAGGAAAGAGGCTTTAGGTTTCAGCCCCGTATTCTCGATACGCTCGAACGAATCGCGAGCCATCCCGTCACGAGCCTCAGTATATCATCTGGTAATCAAAGTGGCCCCGCGATCTCTCTTTCCTGCGAACCAGGGACTATATAAAGTATATCAAAGCAGCGGTTTGGTCACGATTTCAACCATTTCTCCGTATCTCCCCCTGTCTCGCTCTGACCCTCATTTCCCTCTTTCTCTCGGTGACTATCCCTCTTTTTGGAGCCGCCGCTCTTCCCTTTCTCTTCTGTCCCGTTTTCTTCTGTATCTGTCTCTCTCTCTTTCCCTCTTTCCCCACGTTATTACGTCTCTCCACGTCTTTGAAGGTGCCGTCGAGCAGAAATTATGAGTCCCTGTACACTACGGGGCTCGCTCGACTACTTTCTGCTCGAATTAAGCACGGGCAAAGGACCGACCGGACGGACGGTCGAATGCAAATGTAAAAGCAAGCTCGAAGGCTTGCCGAGCGACGCTCGGTTAACCCCGTCGTTGCTTGAGAAATCGCTCGGAGAGTTATACCGCTCCCGTTGTCTTCGTCAGAGAATCCCACAGACCGCGACGATTTCTGAGATTTCTCTCGTTGTTAGCCACGTGTGTGTATGACATGAGTGCAGTTTCGAAATAAATAAATGACCGAATTTTTATATTTTCATTAACTAAAAACTATCTAAAGCGCAATCACCAGCACGTTATTACGAAAATCTTATGAACCCTCCCTTTTTCCGAAATTGGCATCACAACGTTCCGCTTCTTTTCTCTCGTGTGTACGCAATTTTCCTGATTTTATCCGACGGACGTTCGCGTCGTTTATAGCGCGGGTATCCGCAGGTCTCGAGAACGACTCGATTCGGGGCGGCGCGCTTTGCCGCAGCAGCGTCGTCGATGCGACGAGGCGTGGCGAGGTTAGTTTAGTTGGAAACATGCCTGGGCGAGCATAGCAAATACGCGCAACTGACACCGGAGGGACGGTCTCTCCACGGCGGCGGAGGCGTATACCTATACCCCTACGTGCATATAGATAGAGACGTACATATGTACACAATATACATATATATACACATATATCCGATCATATACACATACGTACGTACACACGTACGCGTATATGTGCGAAGGCACGAGGGTGACCGAGAAGGGTGGCAAGGGAGGGTCGGATATCTCGGAGGCCGTGGAGACCGAAGTGGACAAACAGACGTGCCGACGTCCGCGGGGACACCGAAAACACGACGACGACGACGACGACGACGATGACGGCGGCGGCGGCGGCGGCGGCGTCGCCAGCGTAAGCGGCGCCGTGAAACGAGAAATCCGCGTACACCCCGGGGCCAGGTTTTCGATTGTCCGGCCTGCGGCCTTCGTCGAGAGGCAGCGCGGGACATAGCGATGAAAATTGATCTGTCGGGACGAAAAGTACCGGAGGCGGCGCGCGGTCTCCTCTCTCGTCATGGAAATACGTCGCGCCACCCCGGCATTAGAGTTATCCGCGACGTATAGTCCGTCCGCGCGTCGTGTGTGTGTGTCGGTGTGCACACGTTCGATTTGTATAAGTGCGCCCGCCTCGCGCACAAAGGGAGCGATTTTAATCGTATCGCGAGGGAATATCGCGCGCAAAAACATTCGACGAAAAAATCGCGATGTCCCAACGGACTTTCGTTATTCTAGTAGCGTACGCGAAATTTGAATGTACAAAGTCCGAATTATACAGAACGTTTCAGAGTTTTCTGCACCCGTTCCCTTCCTCTCCCTCTTCTGTCTATTCTTTTTTTGTTTCCTTTCGATATATGCGCAAATAAATTAATTTTCTTCCATTTCTTTTATTCCCGCGCACAAAACTAGTGTTATATTGCGTAATTGAATTCGATTGTAGGGTGAGAATATATTGTGCGCGATATTTCTAAATCAAAAGCTGCGCGTCATTACGTTTTTCCGCTCCATTTATATCGAATCACGAAAATATGTTCATAAAATATCTTTCGACCGTTCTGTAACGTATATAGTGCAAAACGTCCTTGATTTCCTGACCCAATTCACGCTCTTTGCGTATATAGCGAGTGTCGTTCGACGAAACTTCAACCAACGTTATCTGAGTAATAGCAGTAAAATCTACGAAACGAGAATAATGTCTACTTGAATCGTAATTGGAGAAAAATAGTATCGCTCTCCGCCGCGATAACAAAAGACACGATCTTTTCGTCGAAATAATTCGCGGACGAATTTCGCGCATTATCATAAAACGATTATCTGTCTCTCTGTTTCTCTCTCTCTCTCTCTTTTTTCCTTTTTCTCTCGAGTAATTGGAAGAAACTTTAGTTCGCTCTGGTTTTTTTTCGAATTTTTCGCGTCGTATACTCGGCGTCGGCGTCCTCGCTGTAAGTCATAATGTCGTATATATCGTGACGGATTTCGTTCGCATTCGAACACTAATACCTTTTAACTTCCATCATTTCGACCTAAATTATTTAGTCGGTGGGGCTCCTCTCGGACAGAGAGAGAGAGAATTCCGATTTCCGAGAGATCGTAAACCGTTAACTGTCTGTTTAATCCGCTCCAAACATACGTAAAGCGCGCATAAAAGCGATGACTCGTTGCGATGTGTCGATATCGCCAGCCGAAATTGTCGAAGCCGAGCTTTATAATCGACTGTACATTTGCGTTCTATTGCTACTTGTATCGCATTATTCTTACTGTTATTACGATGTCTCTCGCAGTTTCTCTCTCTCTCTCTCTGTGTGTGTGTATATGTATGTGTTCGGTAAACGCGCGATGTGTCGTCTGCGCGCGCGTATCATCCGCGCCTCTCGCAGAACGAAGCGATAAACGGGCGCGACCGGCGCGTTTATATCGCTTCTTCCCGGCGATTTCATGCGTTACGTGCCGCAACTGACGACGCCGATGTGCCAGAAGGATCTTACTTTTATGTCAGTACGCGTGCATTTCACGACGGTCGGACGTATCAGCGCGTCTCGAGGATGCTCGCTCCGCGCGTCCGTATACTCTCGTTGAACTTCCCTAGTCTTCTACGACAAGGGTGAGGGGGAGGGGGAGGGAAAGGTATAGCCACGGGCGAGGATTTTACGTTGTAAACGGTCGTTTACGCGGGACTCAAATGGTCGGACAGAGCGTGCGCTGGACGCTTCTTGATTGCGCGTGCATCCATTTCAACATGACGGCCGTAAAACGTTTACGCTCCGGGGTCGAAGATCGCGCGGTGGCGTGTCCGCTAATTCGTCGACGCGCGGCAGAGATAGATAGATAGAGAGAGATGCGATATATATATACTATATATCGCCAAGGTATATCCATTAAAACGGCCGGCTCAAATTGCGGCACCCGAACGCGCCCGTCTATTTAATTGTCGTCCACTTAATGGCGAGGAATATATCGGCGCTTTGTGCGCAACTTCGGCGAGCAGTCCATCCAATCGCGCGCGGTCGCGCTGAATCGGAACGGCATGATAGACGGGGGGAAGAATGCGCGTTCGGTTTCGTGTAACCGGCGGATCAATAGAGATGTATAGGTTTTGTAGACTGAATGGATGAATAAGCGTGTACACATTCGCGATTACGCGGGAATTAATTAATACACGTAGAGCCTTGCATCCGAGTGCATTTATCGTGCATTAATAACTACACGCAAAATATATATACATATATATACATATATATATATATATATATATATTGTGCACATATAGACGTAATGGTTCTTCTCAATCAATAGCATTATTATCTGAATTGCGAGCGTTTTGGTCGGTCCTAATTATTATCACTGCGCGCAATTGCGATTTTATATTTTGCGCTGCAGCAATTACTGCGCGCACAGAGGGAAAGAGAGAAAGAGCAAGCGAGTCGCGCGATAAATAGAGTCGCCGAATCGCGGTACGACTTGTCACGCAGTCATTTTTCGATGACAATGCACGCGTGGTTTGCTTTTAACGACACACACCGCGCCGTGAGGGCCTTACTTAAATAATTCACATCGCGTCCGCGTTAAAACCCACGCGCGTGTCCGCACGCACAGATCTCATTCATTTCGAATTCGGACGCGCATTTACTTACATTTTCTCATCTCCCGGCGGAAAAAGGCCCGACGGCATTGTGCCGGAATGCCGGAACCGAAACGCCCACCGAGTTCTCTCTCTGCCCTCGTGTAACGAGTACGAGGAGGGCGTATCCTCTCTCGGAAAATATGTTCGCCGTGGGCTACTAGTTTTAATTAAATCCGCGCTTTCTACCGCCAGGATACGCCGGGCATATAACCAAGACGATTAACCGGCGTTTGCAGCGTCTCGACGTCCGCGTGACGCGTCGCTCGCCGCCGCCGCCGCCGCCGCCGCCGCCGCCGTCGCGCTTTAAACCGTCGCCGTCTCACCGGCACCTAAATGTCTACCTAAATCTTCGTCGCGGCTTTCCTAATTATTCCGCCGGGCGAAACCTTTTAGGCTGCTGTAAACGGAATGTCTCGCCCCGAGACGCGACTTCCCAAGCGCGCTCGGAACAAGATGCGGTTACGCAAGAGGAAGCCAAAGCAATTTTCGGGCTCTTAGGTCTCATTCGCAAAATATAATTAAATCCGTCTTTTATTTTATAACCGAGAGAAAACACGTGTAAAAAAAAACAAAACGTCCACTTTTCATTCCGTGTAATATTTTATTGTTTTAATTTCCGCATTCTCTCGCGGTTTTAAAATTTATATTACGAATTCGCGATTACACACGACGTATTACACGTGGCGCGACGTCGCGCGATACTTCCGTGTCTTTTATCATCAGCGTCCTGTCAAGTGCTATGTGCGGCTGCTAGGGCGGTTTCTTATCTAGCGTGAAACCGACGCGAAAGTCCGTAGTCATCCGAGCTCACGGTTGAGCGGTTACCGTTTGGCCCGACGGTATCTCACAGCGGCTTTGCACCGCGTCGTCTTGCGCCGGGGAAACACATCCGCTTTGCCGTGGTTTAAGACAGGTCGGAGGTCTCTCCCCGGATGGAGGTATATCCGAGGATATACGAAGAGGAAGAGAGGAGGGAGAGGGTGCAACAAGCAGTTACCTGTTGTGTATCCGCGTGTGTTCGCCGAGCAAATTTCTAGATAAACCGGTCCGGTCAGGAAAGGAGATCTCTCCTTGTACGAGAGTTTGTGTAATGTTTGCCGGATTCGCGGCTTACATCGGCATTTGTTTATGCCCTTCTCTTCCCCGGACGTTTCAGTTTCCCTCTTTGCGACAAATCTGTCTCTCGTCTTGATTCTATACGCGTTAGCTACGTATTATACTTGCCGACAAGTTGTCTTGTTCTTCTTACGGTCATCTTCTGTTTTATCACACGAAACGCTAAAGTAAGACAATCGAAAAACGATCCGCGCATCACGTGGTCAATCTTTAAATTTGATCTTCAATATCTCTATATATATCCGCGCAACCTAGTTCTTGAGATCAGCGCGCGCGAGATCTCAAGAATCCACGGGAAGGTTAGTATTTGCGATAAGTAGGTGAGAGCGTTCCGATTTCAATTTCGCGGTTAGAATGGTTAACAACTTGGTCTTTGATGCAACGCGAGTCCGTCGCGGCGGAAAATCGTCGGACTTCAACGGTACGCCATTCGAGAGCGGAACGCATTTTAATATCGCAATACGAGAAATATCTACAGCTGACGTTTGATGACGCAAATCCTTTGAGAGACGAATAAAAAATTAATTCGCGAAATATTAATTCGTCGGAAGTGCGCGGAGCGGAAACGCAATAATTCCATTGTCATTTCTCGGATTGCGAAATATGCTCCGCGCGTTCTGTGAAATTTCGGTGTCGGTCCGCGGCGTGAACCGGCGACGCGCGGACGTCAACGTTCCGCAAACAAAGAGAGAGAGAGAGAGGCGCGAAATAACAACCGGCGGGCACGTTCGCCTTAAAAATTACGGGCGATATTTCAGACAAGCGGTAATACGCGGAGTTTAACTACACCCACCCAAATAACAAAGAGCGAGACGAATGAAGTACTTTGCCTTGCATCATTCATTTTCAAAGTTTCCCGCGTGTTTGCCGCGCGTCTCTGAACTACACGTCTCTAATCATACGCGTTGAATGTTAAATGTCCGCGTATTTCCCCTCGCGTCTGCTTCAGCCGGCATCTACGATGACTTCGCGTATTTTAGCGGTTTTTGTGTTTCAATTTTCTCGTTTGTCTCGATGAACACACACGAGTGATCTAATTGCAGTCCAAGCTGCGACGCGAGCTAATTGCACTTGGGAAAATTTCAACGATTATCCTCGCGAGTGTCCATCGTTTAAGTCGAGAAAGTTAGACGCGCCACGAGAGAGAGAACAGTACAAAGACGAACGCGATCAAAGCGTCGAATCCGTGAAAATAATTCGAGTAGGTGTTCTTCCGTAGCGCCACGGGCTACGAGGGAGTAAGTAATGGCTTCTGTCGTGGCTGTTTAAGCGGCGGCGCTTCGTGGCCAAGATTGGAGGTGGCTCACCCTCCACCGGATACAAACTATTGCATCGCATCGTCCGCCTCGGGATGTCCGATCGAGTTATCGTCTCGTGCTCATCCCCTTTCTACTCCCCTCCTCACGACCCACCGCTCGCACTACCTCCGTTTTGCGAACGTATCCCCCGGGCTACAAACCACCCCTCTCGCAGTCAGTCGTTCGCTCTCGACCTACGCTTCCACTCGCTACACGCTTCCCATCTAACCGTCTCTCCGCCCCTCGTGGCAAAAGGTCCCATCCGGTATCAGAATAATTCGCATTTATTTGTTGTGCGCCCCCACGACAACGACGACGACGACGACGATGCTACGCGCCCCGGGTCGCTATAATGAAACGTCGTCAAATGCAATAAGACACAGCCGAGTGTTCTTATATTCCGTCGGAATAAGATTTTTATTATGCTGCCTGGACTTCGCTAAAATCACGACTGTGTGTATAATCCACTATTTTCCTCGCGCGCCGTATGCTCGTCGCGCGACGTCTTTCTCTCTCTTTCTCTCCTCACAGGATGAGAACGCAGAATGGGATAAGTTTTCGCTGATGTACGGAAAATTGCGTTCCGGATTATGCATAAATCGCCATTTCCTTCGTCTCTGTATTACGTGTCACTTTTGTAAATCACGGGATTTATGTTTCGCCCCGGCGAAAGGGAGCGCGCGTCTCTTCCCGTTCGACTTTGACAAACGATTACGCCATTATGCCTGACAACTCCACTGCCGTAAACAGAATGAAAAATATCGCAAGTTACACGCGCGCGCTCTCTCTTTTTCCGTCCTCATAACGCGATGTACATGTGTATGTACCTCGCGCGAGACAGTTTATTAGCTTATTAAGCTCATAATTCAAACGTCGTATTTCTCTGCTTTTCGATTATCGAGTTTTTCAAAGATCGTCTTCCGCGATCGTCTCTCGCGCGAATCGTTAAACTAGCGGAGTTTTTTAAACGCGACGTGTAACATACTTTTCTTTCAAATTTGTTTTTTTGTTACGTACTGCGCTTGAATTGTTCTTACCGTTTTCGAGTATCGTAAATGCATAAAAGCTAGTAGCTGCGTGATTTGTGTGTGACTCACCTGAAAAGAAAACAGAACAACCAACAATTAGTGAGAGAAGAGATGAATCAGTAGAATATACATACACACATGTACGTTAAATGTCACGCGTGTTTCGCGCGTTTTAATGATGCAGTAGCAGAGTGAAAGTCAGTATGAATTAACGGCCGGTGGACATATTGCCACGCAAAACGTTACGGACGGCATCGATCTGCAGATTAAATTTTCATTTACCGTAACGTGGCTTTCGCGTGGCAACGGGGGCAAATTCGTCCGTTCGAACGGTGCGCTCGGGTTCATTAAAGCAATCCAGCTCGCGTTTAATCCCCGCGAACCCGCCGAAATCATGTTCGATAAACATTACCGCAACGTGGCGGTTTTCTTTGGCGGCGGAGTTAAGATAGCCGAGAGAGAGAGAGAAAGAGAGAGAGAGAGAGCGAGTGTGTGTATGTGTGTAGCGTAGGTCAGGCGAAACGCGTAACACACGGAGCGTCGCATGACGAGAATTTTGCTTGACAAACAACCCGACGATCCAACGAAGATTGCTCACCGCGATCGACCAATGATTAAAGCACGCGTCACTCGCGAGGAACGAAAATTCAAAGCCGAAAATACGTCACGCCAGCACGAACGCGCGCTCTAGGAGATTGACGCTAATCCCGCACATTCTGCCGAAAGCTCGTCTTCCACGTGGAGCTTAGCGCGAAATGGATGTGCCATAAAATATATTACAAACTATATGTATCCGTTTAAAACCAAAAAGATATGGTGCAAACTTCGACGCTCTCGATTCGATTTTTCCAAATCTGTTAAAACTAGTTAAAATTTCCCGATGTTTATTGTTCTTACGTTCGTTCGAGAAATTCCTTTATTTGTGACGCGCGTACTTATTACTCGCGCGTACGTGAAACTCCCCTTCAATCTCTATCATTAATTCCTGGCAAATCCGGTCCTACGGATTCGACGCGAGAGAGCAAAGAGAAGAGAGAGAGAGAGTGTGGTGAATCGAGTAAGCGAGACTTGCAGAAGCATTGAGTTTAATGTCCGTCCCGACCCACCGCGAATTACCTCGCGGAGATTTATTAAAACCGTAAAGGAGAAGAAACGATTTTGCTCGAGCGTGTATATATGAGGGTGTTCGCAGTGAAAGCAATAGGAGAAACGAAAGCGCGTTGAGGGGGAGCAGTATAGTTGGGCGAGAGCACGCGCGCGCGGAGAGAGGGTGTCCGCGTCTGTGCCTGACGTTAGTGACCATGGGGCATTTTCTTGGTCAAGCTTGCTTGCTCGCCCTAGAGTCCACGTTGGATTAGTTCCCGTTTCCTAACTCGGGGCGATGCGCCCGGCCAATTAAAGCGCCGTTAACCTTTTCTCTGCAGTGGCCGTTGTAGGTACCGGCTTGATTCTCTTATCCGCAGAAACGGACTGCCCGCCTCCGTAAAAGAACCATATAATACGGAAGAAAAGTTCGTGGCCAGCTTCTCCGAGACTGTCGAACCGAAGGATTTCTCTCTCTCTCTCTCTTTCTCCCTTTCGCTCGCTCGTTCGGTACAGCGCGATATACACTCGTTAAGCTCCCTCGGGTCAATACTTATTTTTAAGTAGATCAGAGAGAACGAAAGATAATTTCCGAGAGCAGTCTTCTCTCTTATCAGATTCTTCTTAATAAACGAAACTTTCAATATCTGCAGACACTAATTAATTTCGCTAATTTTCTTCACAAGACGTCGGCAAATTGACGTAGTTTTCTCATTGAAGTTGAGAAAAACACGATGCGTCAATTATATTTCTTCGAGGGTTGATATTTTCGCGGCGCAAGAGGAGGTGAAAGTGCGGATCGAGACGATGACGAGCGAGCTCTACAATCTATATGTGGCGGTTATGTAAGATATTCGGTGACGCGACTACTTTTTCGAGGACATCAATATGTCTGTGTCCCGATGTGTGTACTTTGCTCGATGCTCCTCGCGCGAAGTCGAATAAAGTAAAGCGACGTTTGGCCGACGGCCAAGCGTCGAGAATCTCCGGCCTCTCGCAGCGGTGAGGCGGATCCGAGCCGCTCGCTGCGCGCGGCGGCGGCGGCGGCGGCGGCGTTACGAGCCATTGCACACGCCGAATCGTCTCTAGCACTCCGGTGCACGGAGCCAAGTCCGGCCCACCTACCCTACCTATCTCTGCCCCTAATGTCGCGACATTACCCGACGTGAGCACGCGCGCGCGCGCGGAAGAAAAAGCGGTCGCTCGGACGATAATTATCTCGGCTGGACCGACCTGCTTTTTATTTGCCGGAGTTTTGCCGGAAAATGGCAAATTGGCTGCCGTAATGCGCGTTTATTTTATCGTCAAATATTCTGGAATATTCCGTGAAATTGCGTGCACAGATATGTAAGCGCGCGAGAGAAAGGGAGAGAGAGCAAAAGCAGTGAGGTTAATGCCGTTTGCGTCGTTTCACATAACGAAGACACTTTTGATGCGCTCGAATGCGCGTCTCATTCTTCGCACGGGAAGCCTGAAGAGTCTTATTATACGAGCGGGCATCCACAGAGCGTGTATACGTGAGCGGCAGCTTACAGTTCCCTCGGGTGTTTCGTCTCACCGCCGAGTACGATAAATACGGGCTATTTTAAATCTACATCCTGCGACGGGTAGTAAATTGCGAAATAATTACGTCGAGCCGCGCGCGCACATACACACACACACACCGTTTGCTTCGAAAAGGGTCGGTTACGCGAGATATAAGCGAGAGAGAGAGATAGAGAGAGAAAGAGATACATGCGGAGAATTATACTTCAAGGGTACTGCAACGATTCACTTTCCCTCGGGGAGATGGTACTTCGTTAAAAAAAAAAAAAAAAAAAAAAAAAAAAAAGCGAACAACAGGCCTCACGTAACATGTTGCGCTCGCCGAATACGCAAGAATTGTGTTAGCTCATATGATGAGGAAGTATTCACATCGTTTTCGTTTTTAATTGTCCGTATCGCAACGCGCTTTGCAACAGCAGAAAAAAAAAAGAGATTAAAAGATATTCTGCAACAAAATGCATCTCGCTCATTATCTTAAAATTGACTTTAACTAGCTGACAATTATCTACTATCGGTTTTATACATTCGGATGTTCAGTCTTACAAATTTAATCTTTTTTACTGGGCGAATAATCTCGCGCGGACATGAACTTATTACGTTATCCACTCACATTATACGATCGGGAAAACAGACGCGCCCATTGATCCTTGCGAAACTTTGCGGGGACTTTGTTCGCGAACATAGTATTCAGCGAAATCTTCGAGCGGAACTTCCTCTCGCGACGCTTTCGTGGGCGAATCTGTTCTCTTCTCGTGGCGAGAGCAGAAGACGCGCATCGGAGAAAAGATAAAGAGAGAGAGAGAGAGAGAAAGATAGAAGAAAGGGGCACGGAAAAGCAGAAGCTCTGGAGCACGCCTCCGCCGTACCTTTCAATTTGCGAGGCAATATTTTCGGCGCACGCTGGCTGAGCTCGGTGTTTTATAAGGTCGTTACCAAGGCTGCGCTAATCTTCACCCGAGCCGCGAGCTTCTGGCGAAGTGCCCGCCAGGAAAATATTGTTCCGCCGGTCGTATCTGACTTGTATCTCGGACGACTCCTAAACACGCGGGAAGAAAAGCTCGGAGTCCGCCGAAATTGTGCGTTGGATATTGCGTTGTATATTCTCAAAATGAAGAATTTACAATACGCGCTCGAAATCCAAGCGAAAATATTGCATGACGAAAGAAAGAAAAAGAGAGAGAAAGAGAGAGAAAAAAAGAAGAGCTATACATATCACTCATTTCTTTTCACACACGCGTGTATCGCGCATGGGGACGCATCAACCGACTTCATCGTGCGTCGTTTCGTTTCGAATGAAAAAGAACGCAAATTAAACTCCCGTTTCCATCTGAGAGCAAATGAGATTCTCGGGGAGAAGAGCAGAAAATTTCACGTATCGGGAAACGATATTCCGACACAGTTT
>QVNV01025854.1:0-32853 GCA_014825455.1 Pseudomyrmex pallidus | reverse complement strand
CATGAAAAAAAAGGCGAGGTCCAAAAACTGAGCGAAATTTGTCATCACTCTTTCTTTAAAAACCTATACCGTTGCATAATACAAATAATTATGTATATTCAATAATAATGTATTTACATTTAATAACAATGGTAATAATGTATACTTATTAATAATAATTATTATTATTGTTATTATTATTAGAACGCAAAATATATTTGTTCTGTGATGTATTTTGTCACGTTTTCATCAGATCGTTATTTCAAGAACACGGTTTACGAAATCGTTAGTTGTTTTCTCGCCACAATACTGCGAATAATCCTTGATGTCACGACCCATTTGTCGCGTGCGCATCCACTCTCTCGTTGAGCCTTGATTCAAAAAAACAAAAACACCACGAGAGAAAAAATAGAGATCCAGCATATAACTGCTCGCAGTTGGCCTTTAAGCTATTTCACGGCGGATTTCAAGTTCGCGAGACGAGTTTCTCGCCTCGCAAATAGTTTGCCGGAGCTTTATTGTTTGCCCCGGAGCGCGGAGGTAAGACAGGCCAGGGATGCGCGCTCCTCTTCGCACCTCTCGTCTCGCCTCGCCCTGCAGTCGTCGCGTGTGTCCCGTTGCATAAATTACGTTAGCGCCGGTTCATCAACTTCCGCGAACGAATAAAACTTTCGACGACGAATTCTCGTTTCGAATTATTGCTGTCCCGTGCGCGCCGGGCGGCGAGAGCGGGAGGATTTTAGCGTAATTGTGAAACCGCAGCGCGAGCCGGACGCGACCGATAATTTATAAACTAATATCGAACGAAATTGCGCGCATAACTTACTCCGGCGCGCATCGTTAAAGCTCGGCGAATTGTTTCACATTTTTTCATCCGATTGTTGCCGATTTTCCGATACGGAGGTTTTTTTTTATGTAATAATTATTATTTCACCCCCGAGATCGCACACCTGAGTCTGTGAAATTCTGCGCCGCGGATTTTATTTTGCGTTCGCTTGCAAAGCGATGTGCGGTTCCGACATATAAATTGAGCAAAATTAGTGTGAAATTACACGTATAGTCGCATTTTAATACAGTTTGTTTGTTTCGTTTCACGTTTTAAATTAAAATTGCTCGATTACAGAACTTTAACTTGTATTATCAAGAAAGATTTTCCATTTTCCTCGCGTTCAAATATTTTGTCTCACGCCGAAATCGTAAGACGAAGATGTTCGCGCGTTAGATCGGGGCGTCGCAATAAACCGCGCCGTATACTTAATCACCAGTTCGTCTCGAGAAGCGCGCCGAGACTCCGACGATGAAGTGGAAGCGTTTCGGAGATCGTCGAAGAGAGCCCCGGCGTCTCAAAGCTCGGTTAAAACCGCGCGTCGTCGGATCGGAAAAGTTGATTAGTCGCGCTAACGAAATTCGCGCGTTGTCAATAGAAACGCAATATTGGATCAACGTCGCACTTTAGCCAAGGGCAAACATTAAAGCTCGACAAACTACTCTCTCACGGGCAAAAAGCGCGCGTTTGTGGAAACACGAGTAGAGAAACGCGCGCGAGAGAGACTTGAGTCTCTCGTCTCGTTTCCCTGGATGCTTCCGCGTGTTTGTCCGCGTCCTCAAATACGTGCCTTCCCCGGGACGTGCCGCGTGTTGAAGAGGGTTGCGAGGACGAGGTGAGGGGTAAGGAAATGAAGACGCGAGAGGCAAGTCGCAGGCAGGAATGGCCGCGTCGTCGTGCTTAGCATCGTTTCACGAGTCTGAAATACGAACGTAATCAATTGTCGACGTGACCGCCTCGCGCGCGACGTCGATCGCGCCGGAGAAGAGCATCACTCGTTTTAAAATACTTCGGAAGATAATATAACTCGTTCGCGATTGTGTCTTGTCGCGTCTTCAAAATCATCTTCTCATCTTTAATTCGATTGTAATTTTTTTTTTTTTTTTTTTGAGCTGTTTTAATTTACCCGAACAATTAAATCTCTCACTCGCGATTATCGACAACTGCGCGTAACGGACTTGCGCCAAATTGAAATTGGTCGTTTATTTATATAAGCTATTTTTTTGATAACTTTATCACTATCAGTTAATATAGCGTATCAGTTACGGTGTTGATCTATCAATTTATTGCATGGCAAAAAGCAGTATCAGTTTATCGCTCATAAATACGCGATACCGTATTCGATGTTGTGAACTAGATGATATTTCAGTAATCATTTCTGCGTAAAAAAACAAGGACTGAAAAAACAAGTAAATAAGACTTTGAGAGCCATATGCGCGCGCGCTGGATGTACGCGCGATAAATATATATTTTTAACGTGGAAATTAAATACACGTAGAAAATACGAATTGTTATTCGATTCGAATATTGAATAAATATACTTGATAGAATCAAACATTTGAGAAAAAAAGCAAAAAAAAAAGTAATCAATCGATCAGTTTTGTTCTTCATTGCTTTGTCAACTATTTCGTTTATGCGAAATCACGGAATTATAAAATTCGCAATGTCATATGTTTCTAGACGCGACGCATTGTTGTGCAATTGCGCAATCGAGACATGTAAAAAAAAGGAACTCGCATAATACGGTATCATTAGCGCGCGAGCGAGCTTTCAACGGGACGAGATAAATAGCGTGTGAATGAAATTAATTCACACGACGCCGCCGCCCGTCAAATCTCGCGGTATGGTCCTCTTCTCGCCGAATATTACATTTTCCGTCGGCGTTTCCGGCGAAACGACGACGACGACGACGACGACGACATCGTGACGAGTAGATTAGAATTGGCGCGTAACTTCGACACGGCAACGTACCGTGAATTTCATAATTCGTGGAGATAAACGCGCGCGCACACACACACACAAGCACGCGACTACTAACGGTGTTACAATTAATAACCGGAGCATTTCGCTAAAACGCGCCCGTCACCGTATAATACGCACACACCCCAGCGCGTATTTCCTTCTTCGCGAAAGTCGTTCCATTTTCCACACGCGCGCCACACATTTCGTCGCTTTCACATTTAATTCATTGTTAGAAAACGTCCGCGACGTCGAATTCTAATTTTAATAAATGTAACTTCGCGCACACATTCGTCAAATTTCACCGAACGCTCTTGGAATCGGTTCCGTTATTCATCGATTTCACGACGACACATAAGTATGTATGTATGTACGTGTTACGGCACGAAACGCACAATACATTTCTACGCGAAATTGCGAGCCAATTTGGGGAGGTAGAAAATATCTGCAAATCGTAATATCGGCAAAAGTCTATGTGTACGTGTTCGGCGAATTCGAACCAAAAGAGCAGAATGTGATGCGAATAATATACCGAATTCTAATGTATTCGATATTGTGCGATAACATATGTATAATATTATATATTGTTGTATCAACATGTATTATATAATATTAATATATCATTTGCATCACGTCCTGCTTTCCTGGTTCAAATTTGCCGAGTTCGCACGTTCGTTTTGGATTACAAAGACACGCAAACGTTACACCAGCAAAAAATATTCGTCTCGCTGAAACGACGCGGCGTTTTGCGCGTGTTCTTCGCCTAAAGCAGACACGTTTATAACAAAGCTGATTTATATATTTTTGCAGGCCGAACCAGCGCTAATGTACGACAGTGTACAGGTGTTCGCGGTAGGATTACGTACCCTCGAGCAATCCCATGCTCTAAGGCCCGCCAATATTTCCTGCGAGCTCGAGCATCCCTGGGACGGCGGATTGTCTCTCATCAACTACATCAACTCCGTGAGTTTTTTCTTCTACTGAAAATTAGGCGATGCGAATAGTAATTTGGAATTATTTCAATTCTGTTGTTGAAGTGTCTCCATCTGTGTAACAATTAATTTACGAAAATAAGTTTTTTTTTTTTAATATACGACGCGGAGGAAAAATATCACAAAGAGAAATTAAAGAGAAAAATTAACAATTTGCAAAAGTGGAGACGGAAAATTTATTTCGCGTTTGTCTCTGCCACAAATGCAAACGTATTTTTTTCGCATAATATCATCACCCACATGCGTATGTGCGTATATTCACGACATAATATCGCGGCATTGTCGTCGGCTTTTGACTCTTCCCCGGGAATAAATGTCGTCGATGGGTAGAAAATTCGCGCTCTAAAAGCGCTTCTCCATCGCTCTTTAAAAGCGCCTCTCTTGCCAGGAGAGAAGAGACATCCCCCTCCCCCGAGGGAGGAAGAAACGTGCTGCGGCGGCTTACCGTAAATTACCACCGCGCTAAGATCTGGCTGATGTCCAGAACAAACGATATCCGATATAGTGGCGAACATTCGCTTCCGCTTCGTTCGTGCAAATATTTGGCGCCACTCGAAAAGGAAACATCGGATATCACGTGTGTGTGTGTGTGTGCGTGCCAAGCGCACGGGAGATGAATCAAAAGTTTCTCATCGTTTCTTCTCCCTTTTTTCTCTCCCGCTAAAAGTTCCCGTCGCGTTCCCGCTCGTTGTTATTTGCGCGTTCGTAATTTTGCATTATTCAAACGCCGATAAGAGAAAAAAATATTCGCGCGAATTAGCACGCGCGAACTGAGCTCTCGATCGTCTCGGATCGTTTATTTACACTCAATGCGGCTCTCGAACGTGTCAAACGAGCCGTTTCCCGCGGAGCAATTCCGCTTTTTTTTAAAGAGGACTGCCTGGGAAAAACGCTGGTTTCTATAAATTTCAATCAACGTTTTGCGCGCATGTCGCATATAGCGCGAGACACGAGGCGCGACGTAGCGTATAGCTCGCGCGGCGCGACGGATAAATTGTTTAATACCATGATGGACGATTCCGAAGCTGTCACAGGCAGCGGCCACAAATCCTTCCGTGATGTTGTACTTCCCCTTTTCAACCTGCACGACATTCTTCCTGTTCCCGTGTCCGACAAGGCGCGATATCCGGGCTGTAGTGTTTCAGGATTGATATCCACTAGGGAAAAGTGAGAGATATCGTGAGAGATATTGTTCTTCTGTAATTTCGTTATATAGCGCGAGCTAATCCGTCTCGCGCGCTCGCGCGCACGCGCAGACAAATAAAATTTTTACAATACAATTAAATTTTTATCCCTGACTTATTGTCGCTAATTAAAAACTCGGAGAACATTAATACGAAAAAAAAAAAAGACATCGCGCGGTGAAATATTTGTGAAATACAATGTCACGGAAATTTATAACTTATTGTATTTTTTTATAATAGTTTAGTAATGTTTTATTTATTTATTTTGTTGCTAAATAATTCAGTTGCACGCAACACGCGCGCGTATGACACAGATTCTGTCATTTTGTGTTCGGTAATCTATTGTTTGTTTCGCGCGCGCTCTGGTTTTCGAGAGAGAATAATTAAAATAAACGTGCTTGCAACTGACTTCTCTCTTCGCGCGAAACGTGCATTAACGGGAAGAGTCTTTTTTTTTTCCTTTTTTTTTTTTACACACGTCCGATCCAATTTCAACAATTTTGAGATTCGCCCGACCCTTCGTTAAACCGAGGAAGTCCGTCCTGCTATCCGAACCGGCGCGGCCGCATAGAGTTCAATTTTCCCCGAATTGTACAGACTTTCCCGTAACCCGGCGCGCGCGCGCGCGCGGCGTACGTGACTTTCGCGCTGCTTGTTAGGAAACAAAAAGTTCGCACGGTAAATGCACCGAGAGACCATCGGAGAATTTGAACGTGGCTGAAACAAAACGAGAAAACTCGGAAAGGAGGGATGTAGGAAACAGAGAGACGGACGTTAGAGATGAAGAATGCGCGGAAAGGCGGGAGAAAAAGAAGTGAGCGAAGAAGACAAACGCGCGCCGTTGCACTTTTCGCAACAAGGAGGTACATAACACACGAGCAATATAAAAAAAAAAAAAAAAACCTTCTCGGCTATCGCACGGATATATCAGAGAGAGAGAGAGAGAGAGAGAGAAAGGAAAATAATAGACGTGCTCGTGGTTTTGCACGTTTTCCAAGCGCGAGAAGCGTATATTTGGAAAATTAGTCAAAGCGCACGTAGATGGAAAGGGAGCGATGGCGAATCCGGGGGAGCGCGTTGCACGGGAACTTGAATCCAAGTGCATCGCGTCTTAAGAGCATTGCAAACGCGCTCGCTCTCTCTCTTCTCTCATCTCTTGTCCCATGAGCGAAATAACGTCGCGTGTTTCGGACGCGGAGCGCACAATGCGAGACAGTCTCTTTGCTACGTGCATCCATAATTAGTTTTAGTTAAGTTTACCCACTCCGGATCCTCGCCGTAGCAAGTTTGACCATCTCAACCACACAGAGTCAAGGAGATAAGTCCCGGCCGAAATTTCCGCTTGTCTTGCAATATCTCTCTCGCATCCGAAACCTTAAACGTGCATTCTATCTCGAAATAAGACGCGCGCGCGTTATCATTAATTTATAATAGCGTCGCGGCGATATTCCAATATTGGTCTCGAAGGGAAGGAGAGGGTGTCTGATCGATGCGGGGTAAATATTTGCACCGTCGTAACTGGAATTCCTGGCAATGTCAGGCGTGCCTCTCAACGACACGATCGTTAGATCGTCGTCGTGACGTGGTCGAATATGCGCGTCGAATTAGATGTGGCGATCTCCAGTGTCCGTCTCTCACACACGGGGCGGAGAGGCCGCCGATTAAATATCACGTGATTCGACATATGAGCCGCACGCGGTGACGGTCCCCCCGGAGAGATTCGGCTATGAATACACAACATTGGCGCGCGTGCAACTGCGATATGTGCAGCGCGCGGAGGATATGGCCGGGGAAGTGACGTGCTTATTGCACCGACGGCGGAACGCACCGCGCAATTTCCTAAAGATAAGAGAAACGAGCCGTTTCAAATTCCATACATAAAGCTCTTAACTTGATAAATTTCTCCGCGACGTGTATTATATACAGAGAAGAGCAGAATTTTATCGCAATTACGGGGAGGAGTTTCTCTCGCATGGATCCGCGTTTGTAAAATGTTTTCTGAGTTGTACGTAAATATTTTTGTGGAATTGTTAAATATTGCGGGAAAAATCGCAATTTAATTTTCCGAGTTTGATTCGACCGTGAATAGCGTGACTTTTTTTTCCAAACTTTTATTCCGTACAAATGTGTGCAGTTTTACACACACACACATTTTCATGAGCGAAGAAGAGACGGGCTTAACCTTCGACGCGCCTACGATGTGTGTCTCACCCCTTTCCTCCCCTTCCCCACCGATAGCAAAAGCGCCACAGGACATCGCAAAACTACTTGGCGGCTTTCCGAGGCGTTTTTACCGCCGGATTAGCTATTTCGCATTGTTTGTTCTCTCCTCCTTCCCCGTTGCCTTTCGAGCATCTTTCGTTCATTTGCGTGGATTTTGGCACGCGCGGCGGACTCTTGTTTGTCTCGCTGGCATTATCCTACTTTTTTTACTCCCGATTGAGTTACCTCCCTCCCCCTAGTTATCTCTCGCGACAAGGGCAGACGCGAAGTGGGTCGTGCGAATTAAAATCCGTCTCGCTCGCCAAATTTGCCATAAATAAGTTAAACGAATATTGCGCGCGACGCTGGCCGGATTGTTGAGGCGCCAAGTAGCGCGCGAGTCCAAGTTTTCAAGTAAACTCCTAACAAGCTTTTTGTGTATCCCACTCTCGACGAGAGAAATTTACGGCTCGTACGTGTATGTATATGTGTGTGTGTATATATATGTATTTACGACCCGATCCGTTTGCGTGGGTGAGTGTGTGCCGTGCGCAAACGCGCGCGCACTCGACTTCGTTTAATTAAATCTTAACCGGGCGCGCGTATTCCCTTTAACTTAACTGCGGCGCTCTCCGTATAATTCTCCAGTACGCGGAGTCGGTTTTTTCGAAAAATTGTTTATCATCTCGTGTGGGTTCATAAAATTACAATCACGGTCGTAAAGCGTGCGAGATCGTAGAGCGCGCGGTAAAAAATTGCACGCAGGAATATTCTCTCTCTCTCTCTCTCTCTACACCGTGATGTAGCACGCGCCACGATTCCACTTCACATTTGTAACAAGTAAATTAGATATATATTTCACAAAGAGATTTTACGTTATATCTCGGGACTGGATCTTTTGCGGCAGAGACGATGATAACAAAGGAGTTCAGGAAAAGTGTCGCACAATGTGAAAATGAACGAAAATGAAATTGTCGCCATATGTGAAAAATTATACTTTTATATAAAAACCGTGTAAAACATTTTTATGTCTGGTATATTTTTTTGTATTGTTAATTGCGCTATTTTATTGTCCTCTCTCTCTCTCTTTATCTATCTATCTTCTTATTTTTATAGGTAAATTAATTACAATTCTAAAAATACACAAATTACGCGAATGTTTGCAGGGGTCGTAATTTACGCTGCTTTATATTTTTACTTCGCCAATAAAGTGCAATCGATATCGAAAATGAACAGGAATTCGCGCGATACGTTTGCGGTTGAGGCATCATGCGGGCATCGCTATTTGTGCGATCTTCCTAATGTAAATAAATATTCCCACTAGTTCACGGTTGAAAAGAGATCGTAATTCATTGTGTTCCTGTGAAATTAGATTTAAATAGGTGGAAATATGTTCACACACAAATCAAGTTAATATTCAATGTGTGGAAGAAAATGTAGAATATTACATTTTATAGAATACCAATTTAGAATATTGTATAAAATTATTTATCATCGTGTACAAATATTGTTCAAGTATGAAAATTGCTATTTTTCCAGATACAAGATTTCCATATATATTTTTTTATGTTATAAATACCGATGTGTATCTTTCCAATTTTGTTATAAATTCTCACTAACGATGTCACAAAACGCAACGTCTGGTTCACATGCGCTATCATCCTCCGCGCGACTAATTAACACATGGCGCGCGACCTATGAAAACGAATGTCTCCGCGCTCTCGTAACACATTCGGTACCTTTACGATCCAGCGAACACACAAACTTCGTTCATAGAGACACACAGAGAGTCTGCCTGACACGCGCGTTACAATCGCGCGCACCGGTCGGCTTTTTATTATCTCGCCTCGCTTGTATTCGCTACCGCCCATAGTATCTCTGATGCCACGATTTTATCTCGTAACTGCCTTCATGGCCCACGATGTGCCATTTTTGCAATAGTCTATTCAGAAACATATTCGGTGCGCCGGCTTGGTCTTTTATACGCCGGCAAAAATTCGCTCTAACATCTCGCCGCAATCGCGGATGTTCTTTCAAATTAAAAAAAAAAAAAAAAATTTTACGTTTTATATTTTCGTTCTTCCATCGTTACTTGACGTGAGAGAATGAAATTGAAATATAAACTGGCTTTTGTCGTAATAAGATTTTACATTGTTAATTTTTCGCTATCTCTTACACCCGAATTTTATTCCACGGATTTAATCATAAAAGTGTTTTACTCTCAGAGAGATTTAATTTGTTTAGAATTTTCTTAAAGATGTGATCTGTGCGAATAACAAATTCGACGAATCGATTGTTTGTCGAAGTTTTGTTACAAGTTTTAGATAGCGGCATGTATCCTCGTCGATTTTCTCCGGGCTATCCGCGGCTATCGTTCTTGGTTAAGCAATCGATGCGCGAGCGATTGCGAATAAATCGTTTTGCGAGAGATTTACATTTCTTTAATTTTTATCGCTGCTTCGCCGAAATTGGTTTACATTCGTTCTCGCAATTTTTTTGCGTCGAGGCGAAGCAATTAACTCGCGAATAAACTCTCGTGCGAATAACTGTTTAATTTTTATCCCTTCTGTTTCTCATCATATCAGATAAAAAACATCATGTTTCATCACGGAGAGTAAAACAAAATCAACTCAATCTAAGTTTGTTATTAACTTAGAAACGGTTATTGTCTATAATCAGCGTGAAAAGTCTTTTTTTTTTCTGTAAAGAATTGCGAGATTTGTTTTTATTGTTTGCCGCATATAACTAGATATTTTTTTCGCGTTTTGACGATTCTGTTTTATCGGTTTGACTTTTTGGAACGTGTACAAAATACACACGATCGTTGAGACACAGAGAGGGAAAAAAATTAAACAAACTCTTTTCAAACCGAAAGCGGCTGCGCATTTTCCGCATAGCCGCTGTATCGAATTTCCAAAAAAAACCTTTTCACGCATAGCTTTTAACCTACATAAAGATTTAGCGCGGTGTTAAAAGGCACACACATTGAACTGTCGTCGTTATTGCGTCAACAGACAAATTTCGGAAACAAATAATTCAATTTCGCAAATTACACCGAGCGCAAATGTGACGAAAAATAATTGTCAGTAATAACGCCGACCGTTTGTTTTTGTGATTGTTTCGGGGCGCAATATTTATGGCCGTTGTTCGATATTCCGCAATGCCGCACATATGCTTCGCCGAACCCGCAGAATCGCCCAAAAATAACACTCGGAATGCGGAGATCATTGAATTGCGCGGCGCGGGAACGACCGTGCGGGGGGAGCGAGTTGTGCGCGCTTTGTGCGCACACATGTTCCATATTTAGGTTTCTTTTCTGTTCAAAAGCGTGCTCGAGAGAGAGCGAGAGCTTGCGCGAGGTTTCGGATGACCGCCTAACTGAAATTATCTTCCTCTGCTCTACGGTTTTACTTGCCTGCTTTTTTCCATCCACCTTCATCTTTTTCCGACGTTCCATTCTTTCCGCTCGACCGGGAAAATGTTCGCTCGCCAAAAAAACCCCTCGATGTGCATCTCGCCTCTCTTCCGTTTTTATTAACTGTAAATTTTTATTTAAATTGTGCCTCAGAATTATCTCACGTCCCTAAACACTTTCCGGCGGCGAGGTGCGGTAGATAAAAAGTTTTTTTTTCGTCAACGCGAAAACACGTCAACGTCTCTCTCGCGCGAGAGAGAGATCCATCCGCGCGAGAGTCAATTACTCCGCGCGTTGAGACGCGCGAGATCTTTCTTAAGTGATTAGAATATCCCATTCTTCGCGCCATCGGTCTAAGCCAAGTCGGTGCTGTGACGGGTCTTAGATCCCGCAGGATTTAGACGGCGCTCGTAACGTGATCGGATTTGCAGGGACGCGGATTTGACCCCGCGCCGGGCCAAATTGCTCTCGTTCTACTTGCTCGCGCGTAACACACTCGCAGAATGGTGTAACGCGATTATATTTAATATTACGTTCATAAAAGCGCGCGGAGAAGATTACACGCGTATCGTCCCGCCGTTCTCGGCCACTCTTCCCCGGTCTTTGTGAATTGAAAGCGACCGTCACGAAGTCTATTAACCGCGCGGACGTTATTTAATCGTTGCGCAGAGGGGGAATCGGGATTTCGCGACATACGCGCGCGTTTCGTTCGTTTAACGAGAGCCAAAGAGAGCGAAATAATACGACGGTGTTTTTCACGCACTAATGATTCGTACGGAGATTTTCCGGTTAAAACCATGAGTCGGGGTCTCGCTTGCGGAAATAATGTTGCGGAATTTTAACGTTTTTTCGCGCGCCTCCGCGTTGAAAGACAATGAGAATCTTTTTCGCAGAAGGGATAGAGAGAGACTGCGTATAATATTGCAGGAATTGACAGATAGTTGTCTTGTAAAATGTCGTGTATTTGAATCTCACGATTTAACTGTGTCAAAACTACCGTTGAAAAAATATTCCTCCAAACCGATTCTTTCCTTTCGATTTATTGCAGTTTTTTTCTTCGAGAAGTTTTCCGATTGGCGTCGAGGAATTCGATTATGCACCGCATATCGATCGGCACGAAGGCGAATAACGTTCTATTTATTTATTCGTATTTATGATCCCGCACTCGCTCTGCAATGCTAATGACAGCCGGCTTGGCATCTATTTAGATATAGCGCGTTTGGAAACGTGCCACAAATAAACGAGTTTCTCCAACGAGCGATTGTTTGTTTGCCACTGACGCCACACCTACAGAACGTATATACACACACACAATAGTTCGATATTCAATTCCCCAGGAACACGTAAAACGCGCCAACACACCGCTGTCGAATCCCGCTATCTGATCTTACCGGACGGTGCAACGTCCGAAGATGCGAAGGCATGTAAAAAAAAAAAACCATCGTCCGTGGGAAATGTTTCAACAGAGTTTTTTTCTCTGTTGACTCTCTCACTCTTTCTCTTTGCCATTGTTCGGTTTCGCGATGTATTCGACAGCCACAATGAGCCGATGCGTTTTCATACGATTCCAATGTGTGTTGCGTCGAAAAATACCGATGGCGCATCAATGATTGAAAAAACGATGTTGAAACAAGATCAAAATTGCGCGCATAATACACGTTCGCGAAAGTTTGTTGTGGCATTGTTTAACTTTGTAAAATTCACTGAAAGTCGCGTTACGTAAACAAATGTGTGTAAAACACACACGTCGATTGTATATCCGCGCGGAAATAATGTTTGCTCGAACAGCAAGAAGATTAAATTGTAAGCACGAGAACGGCGTTTTTTTTTGCCGTTGTCGTGCTTACAATTAAAATATTATTAACATTTGTTAATTTGCCGATAAATCCACACAAACAAAATTCGCGCCTCAAGACCCATTCAATTCGACTCGAACCGCCACCAAGTGTGCACACGCACAAAATGTCGTCTCCGCGGTGCGAGGGGAAAAAACGCGCGAGGTGTTCACACCCGGTGTGCCCCGATCTGGTTATGTCGGAGTTTGGGACTGAGGGATGCGACGGGCATTAAGGGAAAGACGCACAGTGTCCGCTTCTCCACCGGATTCCAAGGGAAAAAATACACAAGACAATCCCGCGGTCCAACAGCAGCTTAGACTGCTTAACTGATACCCTGAAGGGGGAAAAGCGCACGACAGTATCAACGGGCGAGACGCTACATACATTATCTTACCCTTCACTGCTCCAACGAAGAATGCGCTATCGCTTCTTCGAGCGCCTTGGTTGAACCCGTCTTTCCCTCTCTCGTGTCAATCACGCGATGGGGGGAATATAAAAACAAGACCCTTCGTGGGGTTGTAAACAAGGCCGGAAAAAACATCGCCAGCAAAAATCGAGAAGAGAATATACGCGAAATCATCGCAACTGCAACACCATTTACGTAATTATGTTAATTTGTTGCTTCGTCGACAAAACATTTTGTTGGTGGAAAAATTCAGTGGGCTCGGCAACTTTTTTTTTTTTGCCAACCGAACCGTAGCAGCAAACTTCATTTTCCGTTCCCAACAATTGCAGCTGCAGGCTCGCGCGACAGCTTGCGCAACCTTCAAACGCGAACGACGGCGATGTCGCGAAATATATATCGTGCGCGCGGGGATTCTCGTTTCTCCGTGACAAAAACATTTCCCCGGTTTATGCGAACGTTCCCTCGAGTGATGTTATCGAGGAGGAGCCCGCGTTTCCTCCAAATGGACGCTCGTATCTTGGCACGAGAAATGTCCCAGGGCGAAGCTCGCAATTGTCGCGCGGTATAACCGAGAGAGAGAGTTACCCGCTTCCTAACAGGGCATTTCGCTAAATCCTAACCGGAGCGATATTATGCTCCTCCGGCTTTCAGTCGAGTAGCTTAATTGAACCGAACGAGAAATAATTGCCGTGACAAAGCCCTGCGCGCTCTCTCTCTCTCTCTCTCGGAATACGAGGACGACGAAATGCGCTCCTTCCCAAAGTTCAGACCGCCGACTTGGTGGTCCAAAATCCCGCGTGAGATGCGAGCGATTTCGTGGATTACACGAGAAGACACGTCCGAAGACGATTTTCTCTCTCATATATTTCGTGCGCGAATAAATTCACAAATCTCGATTTGTAATTTCAACTGTGACAACACGACGTTAATTACAATAACGAATTAGTTAGCGCACAATTAATTCGCGATGCGCATCGATTCCGATGCGTTTCGATATCGACATATCCTGTCAATCGGGACGCGCGGCGCGCGCGCCCCGTCTAAGACCTTAATTGTACTGCCAATGCAATTGACATTTGCCGCAATCTCTCATCTCACGGAGAGAGATCACACAGCCGCGCGCGAGAGACTGACGTGTTCGCCAATGACATGGCATTTCAACGCGTTTCACGACCTCGACGAATAGGTCGGTACAAACATCGTCTTTCACGGCGCAATTAGCGGCGTAATTAAGGGTACACTTTACTGCTTTAGAAAGGGGGAAACGACGAGAGCGCGAGGGATGATTGCGCGGTAAAACGCGCGCAAACGAGCTTCCCCGTTTTTATCACAACTGGAAACACGAGACAACGTCGTGTCAACGAGATAGAGAAAGCGAGTGAGAAAGAGAGAGAGAGAGAGAGTGAGAGCTTGATTAATCGCGGGAACAAGGGGAACTGAAAGCACGAAGACAAGATTACACCGTGGAGAGGAGACCCGCCCGACTTTCCCCTAATTAAGCGTTCGCAGATAAGCCGCGCTTTCGCAGTTTATATACGTTTAGCACCGACGAGAGACCGTCGCCGTCCATCGCGCGAGAAACGAGAGAACGCGCGTTCTCGGAAAATAGAGAAATTGCGAGAAAGAACGAGAGAGAGAGAAAGAGAGGAAACGCGTGTGTGTTTGCTTGTTAAATAATTTATTATCACAGTATTTATACGTGGATTTCGTTAAATTGCGAGATAGTAACTTTTCAGCACTCTGCGCTTCCGCGAGGAGGAAACAGCGAGCGAAAAGGCAAGAGAGAGAGAGAGAGTCTAATATATCGCGTGACGTCTAAACTATAATGATACACCGCGCGCGCGCAGGCATCTATATATATATATATAGGACGCTTTACAACCTGTTGAATACGGAATTGCTCGCATCAAAGTCTATGACGGGGTAGAACTGCGTGATAAATTATCTGAGCTCGCTTTATAGATCGACGCAAAGTGGTTCAACTTCAAATTCATCCTTCGGGGTGGATTTAAACGTTTCAGCGGTTAATTTTCATTAAGCACCCGGTAAAAAGAAAAAATTTCAACACGGAGAGCTCGCGCACTCGCGTGAAACGTATGATCTGAAGGGGAAGATTCCAAGATTGTATCG
This sequence comes from Pseudomyrmex pallidus, assembly GCA_014825455.1. NCBI lineage: Eukaryota > Metazoa > Arthropoda > Insecta > Hymenoptera > Formicidae > Pseudomyrmex > Pseudomyrmex pallidus. The sequence continues at coordinate 17,922 of QVNV01025854.1, read as the reverse complement.
ACACTGATTGCAAACGAGTGAGAGACTCTTTGATGACAAAAAATGCATTTTTTTTTTATTGCTGCGACATCTTGCAACGGTTCTATTTCTCCAAGGTTGTTCGCTGTCAGCACTTTAGAAAATTTATAAATTCTCACACGTGTTACAGATTTCTACTAGCGCGAATATCGGAACGCAGCCTGAATATATACGTTGCGTTCACATACGAGCGTTAAGACATTTTTTTCAAGCACCTTGTACGTACGTAATCATTAATTACAAACGTGATTCTCTAAATTTTAGAACTGCGATATTGTATATTAACGACGCAAATTTCGTTAAACTTTTACCACGTACATGCTATCCGTGCGCTTTTTTTTTGCGGTAATAAAAATTAACAGCGTGTAAAGCGGGACTCGAAATTACTCTTTTCCTCCTCGGAGAAGACCGCGATGAAGACCGGCCGCGGTAACGAGCTCAGGTTCACGTTCGGACGGTTTACCGCTTAATCCAGCGCCGCGGCTCCTTTCGGCACGGCCGCACTAGTTTTTAAAGGTCGTTTAAACGAGCTCCGTGGCAACTCGACTCGGCCATTCCCGTCGAGAACACACAAGGCAAGTTGTTTCTCAGACGACTCAAAGTCCAACTTTGGAGTTCCAACCGGGGTGGCAGGAAACGGGTCTTCTTTCCCTCCCCCTTCTCCCCCCCCCTCATTAATTTACGGGCCCTGTTCCGTTCCGCTTCATCGGAATAAAGGCGGCGTTGAAAAAATATTTTAATTAACTAGCTTTTGCTTCTCGCGGTGGAAATGAAAACAACACGTTGCAAACCGTGATGGATTTTTTTTGTTTTGTTTTTTTTTTGTTTTTTTTTAATCAATACCGTCAACGCGCAGCGTAGAACATTTACGTTTGTTAATAGTTACGGCATTTACGGCTTGATAACAGGTGTATTCCGCGCGGATGAGTTACTGCGCGCGCAGGGATTGGAAGTTGCAAATAAATCTTCTCGAACGCCCCCCGAAACACAACACGCTTGTGTCCAAAACCATTATGTGAAAATAGAATTTACGCGCGTGCACGCCGCGAATATAAACACGGAATCGATATTTATATGTTCCATCAAATATTGACGTTCGCGAGAAATTTTATTGCGAGACACGTTTGAAAATTGGTTCGATCTCGCCGTACACGAGTCGAGTTCTCGCTCCGTATACGATTTTCCATCATTACCGGACGACGTTGAAAATATTTACTTGCGCATTGGTGCGATATTATCGCACGCATTTATTGTTTCATGTATACCTCACATATATCGTCGAGATATAAATCGGCGGTTCGAAAATCACTCGGGAAACGTGTCTCGATGAAAACCAAAGTTTCCAGCTTTTCGAGATATCTCCGTTAAAACAAGAAATTCGCTTTTCGAGATAAAACGATCAGCTTTCCATTTGTGTTCCGTTTCTGTAAGCTCTCATTCAATTTTATACAAGCCAAGCTCGATTGATTCCTATCTTGTCTGCAGCGATTCCATCACCCCGCCGTCCCATCGATCTTATTTAATTTTCAAATGGATCTGTCGGGAATCTTAAATCGCTCAAGGAGATTGAAAGTAATCCTTACAAGATCAACGCGCCGCGTTTGCAACTCTTTCTTCTCTCTCTATCTCTCTTGCTCTCGCTCTCGGAGTTTTTGAATGAGAGTTGAATCCGAGAGAAATCCGGGGGGGGAAGGAAGAAGAGGATTCTTCGAACTTCTTTCGTTTGCAGTAATTATTTTTGGACGTGGTGCTACCAACGGGTTTCGAGAGATTGTGACGAACGCGGCGCGCGCGCGGTTTTCTAAAGCGACGTAAATTTCGCGCTATCCGAATTTCGGCGTTTTATCTGATTATACGCTCTCTCGGCGTTGTAACGACACAACGAGAAATTACTCGCCAAATTGCGAGTTTTCCGCGAAAACGTATAATATCGCGTACACATCGAGGATATTGGCAAGTATATGTGCGCACGTATATCAAAATCCGCGCATATATCGCGGTGAGAATAATTGAATGAGTATAGTAGATGTATGAGTGTCGCGCGAAATGAATATTTTTTTGCGAATAATTTTAAAGAGAATTGTTAGATTTGTTTAGCGAGGAGAAATAAAACATCCCATGAGTAGTCGAAAAAATTTCATTTTCGCGTTGTAAAATATTCTACACGCGGATACGTATAAAAATATAAATAAAACATTGTAATATATTATATTATTATACATATAAAATATGTGTGTAATGTAATATATATAATAATAAATGCACAGTAGACCCTTGGTATAACACCAAAAAAAAAAAAAAAAAAAAATACGTTCCGAATCAAATTTATTGACCCCGCTGTTTTTTTCTCAAGGCCGCACAACACGCATCATGCGTGACTCGTTGCATGTTCGTATGTTTCTGAATGATAATAATTCGACGGAGGGAGTGATTCAGGTCGTCTATATGATCGTGTTTCACAATGTAGTCACAACATTGGTGCGCTACTGATATCTCGTAGACTGTAGACAAATATCACAATTTTATCTGATGATTTAATCTGAAAGTTAGAAGCTTCCATTAAACGATATATGTACACACATATATATATCTGTACATGTATGTTCGTACGCCGCGCGTAAAAATCAATACTGATGGAAAGTTTCCACTAAATAAACCGATATAAAAATATATTACATATAATACACATAATTACATGTTAAAATTATATTTAAAGTAAATTAAATTAATCTTAAAGTATCTTAATGTGTTAAATTATATTTAAGTAATTCTAAGTATGTTAATCTCATTATGTTAAGAGTATATTAATCTTTGATTCATTATCGTAAATGAACATTATATGTTTTTACTGATTTTTATAAATAAACGACGCAGATGAAGACAGCGACAAGAAAAAGCTGAATTATAAACATTTTTCTGCGTAAATTTTTCTAGATAATTTAAATTTCCGCGTCTACTGAGTGGATTTTCTTTTATTTGCAAGTGCTTCATTTTTGTATGCGCAGATATATGCACTTTTCTTGTTTTTTCGATCACTTTTTGTTAATCTGTTCGCCACCATAGCGTGTAAATTTAGCACAAATATCACAAACGCGTAGTTTTGTCTCTCGTTGGTTTCTTCCACTTGTGTCTCCGCAGTCATACAGACCGCACATGTATGGAAATCAAATTTATCACCAATCGTTATCCGGTCGTGTTCGACACGTGAAGCAAACGCATTTATTTGCGTTTAGAAACTCACAAATGACGTAATCTCAGCTTCAATGACATTTTTCGTTGTAAAAAAAAAACTAAAATAACAATTTTCCAACTTATAAATAAAATCAACCGTACATATTACGTGAAAATTGTTACTGATTTTTTCTTCTATAATAAGAAATCTGTTTTTTTTGTTTTCTGTCTTTTTTCAGATTTCATTATTTAAAATTAATCGTTCGGCAGTACAAATTCTGTAAAAGGTAAACAAGCAAAACAGAAATCACAGATCTGAAAGATTTTGTTAGACGATGCCGTTTTCCATGTTCCTCTATATTACATTAAAACTAGATAAGATCGACCTATAGAATTGACGGACGCACATAGAATTGCGCGCCCGCATACAGTCCTATTCCGTCAATTATCTTTCATCACGAAATAATCACGTGCTTGGGAAATTTTCATCTTCACAGTCGTTTTTTCTTATGCAGATATACTTGACCCAGAGACAAGTATGCGCTCATTGCACTGATATATTTATACTTATACAAACACAGTGATTTATATTCAAATTCTGTTGAACAGAACAAAAATTTATTTTATGTTCTTTATGTAATAAATTTTTGATATTACAAATCACACAATAACAGTAATTGCAAGAGATAACGTTTCTGTTTTGCTGACAGCATATCTACAGTTAGAATGCGTGTGCAACATTTTTTGATCAATCTCAAAGAAGAGCCGCAAGATTCTGTGGCTAGAAATATAACGACCGCAAACTTTTTGAGGTCAACCACAAAGTTTTCTGTGACGGATCTGTGATCATTTGAACGTGGGTACGCGAAACGTTATAATTATATACAGTTCTTCTAATGTGAATTCTCACTAAATTTTTTTACCTTGAGTTGTAGTCGCGTATCTTATAAGGTTACTGACACACTCCTCTATGTGCACTCACATTGATAATTACCTGCTAATTATCTTATTATTGAAAGGAATTTTGTCATATTCTCACGTACGCAATTTCGATGCAAATATCTTATACGCAACACTGTATTTCAATTGTTTCAATTAAACATGCACGCGCTTTTAATTAAGTCGCTAGACGTTTATAAGGATGAAAGTTTATCAACGACAAAACATGTTTTTTAACGTTTTTTTTTTTTTAACTTTTTACACGTAATTTTTTTTTATCCTCACATGTACAGTAATCTTTCTCAAAAGTACGCAATTATACTGATAATATGATGAATCGCGTCGCTTAACCCGATATGACATTTTTGCGTCAAGCGTTTTTTTGTGTGGAAGACTAGACGAAGTTTCAGCGCGTGCAATGTTCGCGCCAAATGCGACGCGATGAAATTTGAAGTTCTCATTGCGAAGCAGAAAGATAAATGATGACATTGGTATAAAAAAAAAAATTCTCAAGTTTGCCAAATGATCGACCTACGATACAGATTTTTTCATCGTACATAATATAACTCTCAATCTATTTTACAACATCTGAAGCGCGATACAAGAAACGCGTATACGGACTGGGAAAATTTGCTGGATAAAAAATTATCACGTCATTTTTTCTCAGTTGCTATAAATAGTTTTTAATTTTTACTTCTTGAAAGCAAAATCACAGCTACATAAGATGTGGTTCCATAATCATTAAATGTAATAATAATTAATAATAATTGGGCTCACGCACGCCCGACCTGTAGGATATATAAAAGACTACAGAGCGGACCTGACGAGGAAACACCCCTTCATCAAATAATATATAATATAATAAAAATAATAATAGAGAATAATACACAGTATAATGTCCGCAAACTCGTCCTGTAGATTTTCGAAGGTCGCAGGACGGGCCTGACGGGCAGAAAACTTAAACAGTATAATATAATAATTATAATAATATAATAATAGGTAAAATTATATAATAGTTTCTTTTCTCTCTTTCTCTTTCTCTCTCTCTCTTTCTCTCTGTCTTTCTCTTAGATCTCCATACAGCACATATAATACTAACGATCATACACGATCTCTCTTTCTAGCTTCTCCGAATATAGTACGATCTACTGGTATACAAATCTTTCACTTTTCTCTCGGTTTGCATCCGTCGTCGAATGATGTAACCACGTATGTATGTATATATTTCATATTATATATGATAATATATATAACACATTATCTTCACATATATAAATTATATATATTATATATATAATAGCGCTTTCCTCTCTATCTTTCTCTCTCTTTCTTTCTTTCTCTTTCTCTCTCTCTCTCTCTCTCTCAATATTTATAAGGCATTATACATCGTTACTATATACTTAATTATACTCTCTTTCTCTTTCTCTCTCTCTCTCTGTCACTCAACGTTCAATCAGAATTTGTCTCCCGATAATGACACATTTCGAGCAGACAAATTATTTTTTATTTATTTATTTATTTATTTATTTTTATTTCTCACTCGATCACTCGATCCGGTTTCGCTCGTTTCTTCACGCACTTCCAACTCTAAACACTAAATAAATATTATACAGATTTTTCTACATCGACCACCATGCCTAATTCTTCCATAGTCCCGCGCAAGTCTCTCTCGCGACTTAACATAGTTATATATATATATATATGTATACATATATATTGTATCTTCGGCTTTGCGTTTTCGTTCTTTTCTTCTACTTCTGGGGTTAGTATCCGCTTCGCTATCACATTACATCGCGCGGATACGACACGCGATACCGCGAGATCAACGAACTTTCCCCGCGATTTTTGATAACCTGCCGCGTAAGGAATAATGAAACGCACCGTCGACGTGGACAGGATGACTATCGACTTGCTATGGAATGCTACTATTGTAATATTTAAGAAACATTTAATAAAACATCCGAGTCCATTCTCGGCTCGTTTCCAAGGGATCCGCTCAGTCGGCCGTATCGGGGGTACTTGTCGGCCCTTCTTGGTCACCGCAATAGTTCCGTCTCATTGGCTAATTGTGAACTTGTTATTGCAAAATGGAAAAATTGTTAGAATCGTAAATAAAATTAGAATTTCTCTAAAGGCGCGCGCGGAATTTAAAAAGCCCTAATTAAAAGTAAACTATATAAAATCCACTCGCCCTTTACAAGTATATATAAAAAATTGTGATTTTTTTTCATTGAACTTGTCCTAACAATTTTTTAAGGAACGACGATTGATTTGAACAATTCAAAAATTTCTTAAAATTGTATAAATGAAGAAGCTGTGTTCTTTAATGTTTAAATAATTACACGTTTTAAAGATTTTTATAAAGTTTGTTTGAGATAATTGTATTATCGTTTTCAACATTTCGTAACTTATGACTAAACGAAGTTTTCATTGCAAAATGTTCAGTTACCACATATACAGCGTCTTATAATTCGTTTTACTTCGCGATATATTGCCGCTACACAAAAATTGACACACTTCTGCTGAGACAAGACATATTTTCGACGATACGACTTCTTTTATTACAAGACTCTCGATATGTGACATTTTTTTATACATAGAAGATTCAATCTAGTTTTTAAAATTTTGCCATTTTTGCCGGGTAATGAACTTTGACACCGCATATTTTTCGCAGAAACGATATATAAATTCCAAGGTTTTAATTCGCGGTCGATTAATGTCTACTATAAATTACGGAGAAAGATATAAATTATCGGATAAATTATCATGTAATACGATAAAAGGAGAGAACTTTGTAACGATGTTTTCTCAATTGAGAACAAATATGTTCGAATTAGATTACAAAGTACAAGTTTCATCATCATAAAACGGAGTTTTCTGTTGTTCTGATGTAATAAATTTCTTTACGACGTTTTCCACTATTTAAAAATGTGCAAACGTAAACAGATTCTACAATAAGAAGTTCTTTTGTTTATAATTCTAAACATCTGTTTGCACTCTCTTGGAGATCTGGTTTCATAAACACAAGATTAGAAAAATTTTTCAATTTGCGACTGTACGAAGAAGTATGTGATTCATTTTAAACACAAATCGTAGGCATTTTGTATAAAATGTAAAAAACGTTCATTTAAATATCAGCGACTATACTCTGCGATTGTTTCATCTAGTTGACGTTTCTTTAAGGCACTAACATCCAGTTGCTAAAAATCTACAATCTCGTCTTTCGATATCAATTAGTTCAAGAGAAATTAATTCCAGATGAAAATTGTGATTCAAACAGTACAGTTCGCCAAAATCGACGAACATATTGAAACAAAAATATTATATTTGTATCTACATTAAAAAGTTTATTATATTTATTTCAAAAAATCTGATTTTTACACAGTCTCTTGATTGATTTATCTTTTCTAAAATGTGATCGTGCGACTATTAGTTGTTGATTTTTTGTTGCTATTATTATATACATTGAACAAATATCCTACTGCGTGTTACGTTGTACGTTAAAATTCGCTAAGGCACGGCACTATAAAAAGAGTTGTTTGGAAAAAGTTCTAAAGGCACCCTAGCGCGTCTCTCGCCGAGCAGTCGCGTAATATAATTTTTGCACACTACGTTTCAATTGTCCGCCGAGGAAATATGCGTGTGTCTCTTCTCGTATATATATCTTTCGCATTCGCGTTGATCTCTCCGGATACTCCTTATCATTCATCCGGTGTTATTATCTCTCACCGTGGTATATTAATGTTTTATATACACAAAAATACACAGACAGAGCGCGCGCGCGCGCGTATCTCATTTAAAAAATAAAATAGAATCAATTGGTTCTATAATCAATTGATACGATTATTTCTTTTTAAATCGTTCGTATTGCTCCTGCGATTAAAATTAAAAATAACGCTCTTTGATAAGAAGTACACGAAGAGATTAGATTAAATGCAAAACTAAATTTCGCAGAAATGAAAGTAGACAGAATCGTACCATCGTTGAGCATACTTTGGAAATAGAAGCGCGAGAAATCTGTTGCTCCTTTAAAAATTCGTACCAATCATCACATTACGTACATTTATATAATACACATATATATTAAACAGCTTTGCGTTGATGTCGATCAGCGACCGTATTTTAGAATATATTTCAAATATATTTGTTTTCGCACATAAAATATATTTAACTTTCGCCTTCTCGATTTATAATCTTCTCGTTTTTTTTTTCTTTTTTTTTTTATCTGATCGTTCAACGATCGTCGCTCTGCCTTGCTCTATTCGCCCCCCCTCCTCTCTCTCTCTCTTTCTCTTTTATGTCTCGGCTCGCAGTCTTTCTAATTCTCGATTTATCAATACTGCTTGTGATATATTAATCGCGTACCCTCCTGAATATAATCCAGTCAGAAAATAAACGTACGATATCGTTTTAGTTTGTCACACTTTGAGCGCACATAATAACGTTGCAATGGATCATTATCATTGCACAATCAACTAAAACAACTCAAACAATTCGTGATTGCAACAAAAAATAAAATAAAACAAACATAAAATTTTACTTACTTAAATATAAGACGATTAAGATATAATAGAAGAATAGTTTTACATTTCACGAAAATAAGAGCCAATGTGTATATATTAAGTTTTCTCGTTATCGATTGTGCAAAAAGAATGGAAACACCCCACAAATAATAATACGTACTACACATAATAATACCGACACAATAATATTATAGTAAGCGTATCTAAAGACGATAGGACAATAATATCTTTTTCCTTTGCTTTTCTAAAACGATAAAACGAACCGTCAAATCGTATATTCTTTATACTAATTTCGTAAATAATTACTCAGATTATATGACATACTTTTTCGTTTTCTGGGTATAAAGAAATTATTTCCTGATCATTGTAAGGATTATTCACTCGGAGGGTACACAGAATGATACTAACAAAAGGGAAAAAATGTACAGAATTTTGTTACTCTTCCTATTAAATATCGTAGTTTGTCTTTTTTTGTGCTAAAGCTACAAGTTATAGGCTTGTCTTCGTATTATTGTCTTAGGTGCTAACGCCACGTTTTCTCGCGTCTCTCGTTCTTTCCTTTCAATTTCCATAATACAATATATGATAGAAATGTATTTTGAGATTCGACTAATATATGTAAACGTTGTCAACAGACGATGGAATTTATTATACGAAGTTCCATCTTGTTCAAACACTCGAAAGTGTTTTTTAGAATCTGGAAAACAGTGTTCGACGATGCGATCGTCGTTTCGATTCGATTCTTAAATCGTCTGTTCGCATCATTATTCAGACTCTAAGTACGGAGAGACCGAGTTGCCTCAACGCTTTTTTTTCTCGACGTTGTTATAGATACGGAAAAGTATCTTTTAACCCTCGGAAAGTCTTCATTTATTTAATATATTTCTCCTGAAGATAAACGTTACTGACTAGCCCCCTGTATCGATTGCCACTGATCATTCACATTACCAGGAACATAACTCGATCGTGAACGATCAAGGCACACGAGTGATCTTTCGGGGAATGTCTGTAGGGACTAGGAATTTTCATGTCTTTTACGGGTCTTTTTCACAATTTCGACCGAACGGAGTTTTTCTCACGGGACAAGTGTCGACGGTGGGTATCGAGTTGAGACAAAGTCACTGACTAGCCCCGTTATATCGATTACGCACGATTCTCCATCTGGTCGAGGGGGAAGATGGCCGCGCCATTCTCTAGGGAATGTCTACAGGGACCAAGGTAATGCTTTATTCGGGCGTTCCGTCTCGCGCGGAAACTTCTACGGGAGAGATCGTTAGGAGTCCATGTGTCGATACTTGTGTGCCGACATCTGCGCCAGGCCCAGCACCGCGTACTGACACTGCAGGCAGTGATAATGAGTCTGCTTGCCAGAATGCTGGCACTGTCCGGATCCGCAGGGCTGACTGGGCGTGAACTTCTGAAAGCCCGCTGCTGCGATACTGTCCAACTTGGCGTGTTGTCGCCTATGAGCGACCACTTTGTTCGTATCCGTGCAGACGAAGTCGCACTTCAAACAGTGAAAGTGCGACGCCTTATTCTGCATCGATCCGAGAGATGACGTGTATGCGCATTGAGCTCTGCCACAGGGCACGTTCGCCCGGTACTGCTGGAAGTCACCTCCCATCAGGGTGTCCAGTCGTTCGTGTCTCGCGGTGTGCTGCACGAAGCGAGTTTTGTCGCAGAACGAATAACCACAGTCTTGACGCATACAGTGGAAGTGAGTCTGATGCTCTCTATAACCGCAATGAGGATACCTGCAGTCTTCATTAAACCTGAATCTGCAACAACAATAATAGCGATCAAAATATTAAGTTGTTTCTTCACATGAAAATCTTTAAGATCTACTTTAAGCGATGCTAACCTAACGTATCCCTCTGGCACGGGCTCATCCTTCAGCATGCGCATCGAGTGATGAAGTCTCTGTTTTTTAGCTTCCGGCGAGTTAGCGTCCGGCGGCGAGAGAGATCTCTTGTTCAGATTGAGATTAGCTGCCAATGAAGCGAGAGGGTTCTCGTCTCTCGCAGGTGGAAGAAAATTAGCCGGTGGTAAACCGGGCGCGAACATCAGCCCGGGTCCACCGGCGTACATTCCACCGTGTTGAAGAAACGGCGGTAGGGCCTGATTCATCAGAGCGATCTGTTGATTCATAGCGGCCATCACAGCGGGACTCGGAAAGTGAAAGCCGTGGGCTAGATCGAGCTCGAAGCTCGTCGGTACCGAAGGCTGTTGCACATTTGCAGGCGGTTGGATCGGTGGTTGCGGCAGTTGGCCGTTTTCGTGACTATCCATCGCGGAATTGTTGCCATCTTCTCTAGGAGGAATTTCGGGAGGTTCCCGTTTAACGTTCGTCGGCACATTTTGCACGCCGATGTCGGTGCTGCATCTTGGTTTTTCCAGCTTGATATCTTTCGGCGATTGTGACTGCTGGCTGAGACTCTGTTGCATCTGTCGCTGCATTTGGTTCTGAAAGTTCTGAATATTCTGCGCCATCTGAACGTTCGGCGACATGAAGTCGTGTTTCTGCGACAGTTGCGTGATGTAGTCGTGCTGAAGCTGATTGGGCGACGGACTGACTATATCGTGTTGTTGTTGGCTGAGGATGGCTCCGGTCGAGTGCTTCGCTATATGCGCAACCAAGCGATCTAGTTCAGAGAAGGCTTGATTGCACGCGTTACAGTGATAATGATTTTTGCGTTTAAGCTTGCAGAACGGCCTGCTGCAGCTTTGTTCCGGTCCGTAGAGAGTGTGCGGCGACGTTGAGTTCAAAGACGGCATAACTGGCGATTCTGCAACGTGAAAAATTTGTCTTGATATGTGAACAGATCATCACGGGGGGCATAAACGCGGGAAACGAAGAAGAATACTATAATTTACAAATACACGAACACTCTCAAAAAAGCATAAAATTTGGTTCAAAAGAGAGACAGACGAACCTTGGTGCACGGAAGTTCGCATGGATAGCACGACGCCCGGAAGTGCGGGTTCACTCGGCGGTCCGCTGACCGGATAATAGGTGCCAGCCGCCCTCACCACTAGCAACAATCAACCAAACAACCAACACTTCAAATATACCGCCCGCTATATAAATACAACCACCGTGTGTACATACAGTATAATACATATCGAGAAAATCAAACGATAAAACAGTCTCATGAGACAAACCAAACATCGGAAAAATGAAGTGAAGAATATTCTACTTTGACGACAAGTGCAAGATGTGACGATGGATACATTGGTGCGCGACTACGTGCAAAGATGCATGCATATGTATACTCGAATAGAAGAAAAAGTCTCTGTTGTGTTCTTAAAACAAAAAAAAAATTACTACCAAACGAAACTTGCTCATAAATAAACATCAGAGCGCGCTAATTTGTTCTTTCTTTTTTTTTATACTCACCGGTGGTCTTGCCGCTATCGGGACTCGCAAGTTCCGACTCCTTATCCTCGATCATCGATCTGTTTTCCTGATCGCTTGTCATCAAGTTGTCGTCCGGCTTTTCGATCAGTTCGGCCGGATTTTTCACCTGAATTCTCGGTTTCGTCTCCTGAACTAACGACTGAGGTTGCGTTTGACATTCCTGATTACTCGACTCCTCGATTCCTCGACCGCAGGATTCGGCGTAACCAGAATGTTGCTTCTCGTGCAACGCCATAGTCGAATATCTTACAAATGAGTATCCGCAGTTCGGTCTGGTACAGTGGAAATGTCGATTCACACGATTGCTGTGACAGCCGACCAGCCGGCAATCGACCATCTTGTCGTAGAAGGCGAAGCCCGGCGGTATGTCGACGTTGTCGTGAAAATCCTTACTGTGCATCAGCAGTTGTTCCGGCCGATCGGTGGAAAAATAGCATCGCGGTTGCGAACAATGATGATGCCTGGTCGATCGAAAGACGCAGGCCACGTCCGGACATCCTTCGGGATTGTACGTAGCGAATCCCTCGGGCTCGCCTAGACTGTTCGAAGGCGACACGCTGCCCTCTCGATCTTCCATCAACGGATTTGGCGTTAAATTGGGAGTCTGTGGTTTTGGAAGCTTGAAACTAGTGAAAATCGCTTGCGGCGAGTCATGAGTATGCGTCGCGGGATCGCCGCCCGACCAGATCTCTATCACTCGATTTTTCGGCGGTCTTCCACGTTTCCGCCTGAACATCGCGTCGATATTGGTCAGGTGGGTCAACGTGACGTCGGAAGAAAGAGCGTGAGAAGTACACGAGAGATTCAATTGTCGACTGTACTCGTGAATTTTGTAATGCTGCAATCTACGGAACGGTTTATCGGTGGAGAGTATAACTTCTCGGCAGTTCTCCCAATTGCAGTGATAATGCTTTTCCTTGTCCGCGTACGGACAACTGTCGTCGCAACCGCCCTCTTCGAAAAAAGCGTCCGTTATGCGTTCTTGAGTCTCGTGTTCCTTCAAGTGTTCCCGAACTTCCCGAGGATCCTTCAAAGTGGCCCCACAGCGGTCCAATCCGCAATGATGATGTTCCTTTCCCACGTTGCAGGCGCATTCCGAAGTGGCCGGCACCAGATACGTCAATTCCGCGGGGCTGAGTTGTTGACATTGCTGATGCGACTGCTGATCGAGACTGGAGGAACTTCCGCTAGATGTAACGGTAGTGGTCGGAGCGGTGAGGTCCATAGCCAGATCGCTCGCGCTTTGAAAGGAATCATCCAGAGAATAATACGACGGAGAACCTCTGCCCTCGTTGGAGCTCTCGCCGTTCAGGCTCAAAGACAGACTTTGAGAGCTCAATTCATCCGGCGCCCACGAACCGGGTGGACGAATACCACCGACCGCGCTGACCTGCTTGTACTTCCGGTATGCCAGTTCCGACTCGTGACGCTCGTGTTTCCGCTTGTGCGAAAAGAGCTGACCAGATGAGTGCAGAACGTAGCTGCAGTGCGGCCGTATGCAATGAATGTGATTGCAGACACGGGAAAATCGACATTGCTCGAACGGACAGGCCTCCGACTTCATGAACTTCTTGAAACCGTCGCGCGACAGCTGCTCGTCTTTGATGTGGTAAGACTTGTGCTTGTCTGAAAAAAGGGAAACTTGATGAAATCGTGACGACCTGAAACTAGGACAATAAAACGTGTCGAATATAATTTTAGCAGTGTGGAATCATATTTCTCAGTAAAAAAAAAATTGACTCTAAAAACTTTCGATCTGTGTTAAGTCTATGTAGTGAAAGGTTTTTGATTGACGACAGTTACGACCTAGAACATCGAGAAGCATTAATCATGGAGTCGTTAATCGTCAATTCCTTACCCATATCGGCCTTATTTTTAAACGTGAATCGACATCCCGGTCGCCGACAATGAAAGTGCGTGGTTCGTTGACCAACAAACGGACAGTGATCGGTCGCGCAGCTCTCCGTGGCTCGAAATCGCTGAAAGCCCTCCTGTATGATGGCCGAGTCCTTGCGATGGTAATTCGCGTGCATCTGCACGTCCGACGTCGATATGTACACTTTGTCGCAATTCTCGTGTATGCAATGATAGTGAGTTTGCTTTCGATTGTGAGGACAAACTCGGCCCGGATGCTTCTCCGAGCAATCGTCCGTCGGCGAGTATCTCATGAATCCGTGCTGAAGAGACTCGTCTCTTTTCTTGTGCCACTTGAAGTGCCTGATCATCTCTTCCTTTTTCACGAACACGCGACCGCTACAGTCGAGACAATGAAAATGTTCTTTACAGCCCAATTCCTTACAATACGCACTGCCGCATTCTTGACCAGATGTATATCTCCTCACGTACCGGGAATAGTCGATGATGGGTTGAGACACCGTCGTTTTCGAACCGCCCATCAAAGAATCCGCGACCGGCGACATACTTTGCCGAAGTAAGGCTGTAACAAATGAAAAAAATATTTAGATGGAATATTTAGATACTTGAACTATCAGATTTATTTAATTAATTCATTACGGAATTATTTTAAATTGCGCATAAAATAAGTTAAAAAAATTCTTAAATTATTTAATTTACAGTGAAGTAGATATCAGTTGAAGTAAATGACCGAATTTATGTACGTTTAGAAATAATCCTCGAATTGAAATTTACTTATAACAATAAAACAAAATTATATGCAGTAAAATTACATTCAGAATTAATTTTGTTTTCAGATATACATTAAGATAATTACTTTTTCTTATTGGAATTATTTTTAAATTAATTATGTGCAACACGAATAAAAGCTCAGTGGATGATCATACTTATTTTTATTCTATTTAAAGTCAAATTAATAATTAATTACTTCTGCTCATTGTCATTTAGTTTATACACAAAAATAATAAAAAATAGTATTATTGTAATACTTATAAGTTTTCAAATTCGAGTTTTTACTGACAATTTATTAAATTTGGCGATTTCTGAATGTGTGAGTGATACGGTCTATATGTATAATCTGAAATATTTTTAATAAGAAATTGATTTATTACTGTTTGCATGTCACCGTTAAATAAAAATATGAAATCCTGAACAGAAAAATAAACTCCGCTTAGAAACACGTGACAATTTTTAAGCCTAAAAATTACACTTCTTTGTGTAATAATAATTTACTAATATGCGATCAATTACTGGGCAGTTTATTCTAGAAAGTTACGTTAATTTCATATACATAAAAACTAAAACTTCTGTAATATATAATAGATCGAAAAGTGTTTTTAGTTTTACATTTGTACTAATTTGTGTTAATTTTTTTAATGATGTAACATTTTTTCTTGCCAATTATTCAGTGGATTACAAACTGCTCTAGAAATTCTACGTTGGATGTGCTGCGAGCAATAGTCAAACGAATTGGTAAGACGCATTTGATCGGTAAAATATGGATTGCTGGTACACCACCTCCGCAGATGATGCGGCTGCATAGCCATCGTATTTTACCGACCGTGTACACATATACTTGGCGGTATATTCGTTCTCGACAATATCTATCTGTGCTGCACGGTTTGCGCTCACATCACCAGAGAACGCATATCAGCGCGAATGACTTGTGATACACATACCGAGAATTATGAGCGCGCGCCGTTCGTCGACCCACACGCCACTCTCTCCCGCGCGCGTCCGAAAACTGGTTGTTCCGGGCGAGCGAGGGCGCGGGGAGGAGGGTGCACGTCGCGAAATAAAAGAGAGGGCGAAAAAAAAAAGAGAGCGCGGGAGAGAAGAAAGAATGGTCGAGGTAAAAAACTATCGGGCCGATCGCAATACGCGTATGCAAAAAACGCGGCGTGGCCGCGGGCGAAGCTGAGGCGCGTAAGCATTTACCTCGACGAGAGGCGCGTTCATAGCTCTCCTAAAAGGCTCGAAACACAGCCGCCGCACGCAAGAAAATATTGAGCGCGAGAGACGCAATTCGGTTGACCAATCCTCGCTCGCGATAATTATCTCTCGAGGTAATGCGCGGCACACGAGGAGATGGAAATAAACTGTGCGCGCCGAACACCACGCCGCGTTCTCCCCTCCCTCTTTTTTTTGTGCCTAAACGAATGATTCTACAGTTAAAGCGCTCTCGAAGCGCGGTCGCATTTGCATTTTCTTGCCGAGATGTATTTAAATTTTTATTATTTGCGCGCATGGTCTCGAATGTGCGCGCGCGGACGTCGGAAACCTCCGCGCGATTTCTCGATGATGATATCTTTCTCGATGCATAAAATGCCGATTACACTATGTGCAAAAAAAGAAAAAAAAAACATCCTAGAGTCTGTACTACAAAATTAGATAGCATGAAATGTATCAACGAGTATGTAATTGCGCGTGAACATTAAATTACATTGCGCGAATCGAGAATAAATAGTAATTTGCAATTGCTTTTCATTAATTTATGAGACATTTTGTCGGAGCCAATCACAGGGCGATAAAAAATTACACGTCACATTGACCAGACGCCAATGTTCTATAACCTTAGAGCATCTGTCACGTCATCCAGCGTTCGGTGCACCCTACCAGAACGAGAAGGTCAATTCTCAGAAATTTCCACTTGTGCCGACCGCGCGCACGTTCGGATGTGTTCAGGAACGAGTTTAAAAATTGTCGAATATTTCTCGTGTGGCTCGCGGGGACTCCCCCCTTCCGCTCTCGTCGCGGTGGTATATGTGCCGTCAGAATTGGAGGGAACGTGCGTACATTGGCCGCTCGTGCGTTTCTGCACGAGAGAGAGAAAGAGAGAGAGAGAGACAGCGTATGTGCGCGCCTCGGCAAAAAAAGAAAAAGGGTTTGGCCCCGGAGAGAAAGAGGGAGGCTAAGAGAGGAAAAGAAAGAGAAAGCAAAGAAAGAGGGACGAAGGTCACGAGAGAGGGAAAAAGGCGGCAAGGGGAGAATTTGGCGCGCATTATTCTGCCGCGTTATAACGATGAAGCGTAGACGGTATCTCAAGATGAAATATAGGCCTTGCGTACGCCTCGCGTTTATTTCGATGCGAATCCGCAAAAGCTGAACGTTCGAAAAGTTCGGCGACCAAAATCAGATCAATGACTTACTCCGGCGAAATTGATTAACGCGTGTCGTGCGGATTTAATAATAAGCGCCGGTGTCACCGGATATGCTCCCGGTTATGCATCGTTGCGTAACTTTCGGTTACGGCGATTAATTTATCCTTTGGCAGAGTAATTACGCAACGCAGCTGCGTGCCTCTCCCGACACCGCGTATCTCTCTCGCGTTAGCAGCCGCTCATTACAGGCACCTTTGGCTCTCACGCGCCGCGGGAAATTATTGTTTGCACAAATTTATAATCCGCTGACTGCTGCCGCAGGTCGAAACTTCAAGTATACATATACAATCAAGAAATATTTCTCCTCGGGCCAAGGTCTGCATTTGCGTCGTCATATCAATCGAAGATAAACGTCGAGAATAAAACCGGAGAGCTTGTTTTCTTTTTTTTTCTTTTTTTTTTCATGAAAACAAAGCGTAATACTATAGCGCGAACTTCACCTCCGTATCCGGGAATATTGTTATATCTAATTATGCAAACGTGTCGGAATTGTGTAGCTGCGTTAAATAAATTACGCGCCTTGAGGCGTCTTGAAAGAAAAAAAAAATACGATAGATTTGCAATCATGAATATATAGTATTATTTAATTTACAACTGCGCGCTGATTTAAAATCAAAATAGAAATTAATTATCTTTAACAATTAATAAAGAATCTATAGGCTCTTGAAAGTTTCTAAACTACGAAATACAAATATGGTTATAAGAGCCGTTCGCAGAGTGTTGTGCGGAAATAGACACGCATATTTTCCGCACAACACCCTGCGAACGGCTCTTATGA
>QVNV01025853.1:0-16140 GCA_014825455.1 Pseudomyrmex pallidus | reverse complement strand
AGTACGGTTGGTTGGTATTTCGCAATTTTGCGAAATAAATCTTCTCAGAAGAGAGACAAAAGCGCGCAAATAAATGCAAATACAACGGATGTCTTATCCGGGCGAACGTTTCTCTCGCGAGAGGTTCAGTTTGCACACAGCTTCTTGCTTCTCCGTTGTTGATTGTAACAACCCCCCGGGAGGTATTTAGTTCGCGACGTTATCTCTTCGTCGAGAACGATCTCAACCTATGTTTTTATTACGTTCAACGAGAATATTCTCGGTAAATCAGAGGCAAATTGTATATATCGCGTGTTCAGAACGCGCTCGGGATGTTTTCCTGTACAGCCGGAGCGACACTCCTCGCTCGCCGCGGCTTTGCTCCTGTGTGTCCGTGTGACGTAATTACATCGCTGACATGTGCGACGCGCGACGTGTGTTGTAGCACGTGCCACACGACGGTCGTGTGCGGCTCGACGTGGTTAAGAGGGTCCGGACGTCTCTCGCGGCTTTCGAAACTCATCGCGAGTGTGTGCATATACCGGTTTTTTGCCACGAAATACTGCACTTTCTTTAACGCGAACTGGCGAAAGCGGCAAAGCCAGAGATTTGTTTCTTTTTTTTTTCTCAGCGGAATTTTTTTTTTTTTTTGTTTGCTCGCACACGACACGACACGATGACGTATGCGAGAGCTTTTCGCGGGGGAAAAATTAAGATAAGGTTCAAAACTACCGTTTGTATTCAATTCACTTTTGGTAATGGTCTGATCCTGGTATCCAGGCGATTTCCTTCGAAGGATTCGAGCGAGAAAAACAAAAAAATTCTCAGCATTGTTTCCGAGATTGAGTCCGAGAATATAGAATTTTTAACGCGCCAAATTGACTCTCTAAGAAGAGTAAGTAGAAGAAAAAAAAAATAAAAGACGCGCTAGAATTTAATTAGACGTTAATTACACAGCAAAAACGTTGCTGCAATTAATTACAAATTTTTACTTCGCGGAATATATAATTTCCGGAGGGGATGTTTTTCTTAACGAAGCCACATCGAGCAAGGGAGTTTAATTGGCGCGAGAACATATTTAAGTTGCAAAATTGCGTCTGAAATTAAAAAAGTCGCGGCGTGGCAAGAAGAACAACTAGGGAATAGCTAATAGAACCTCATTTTTGCCGTTGCGTGCATACAATACACATATATTGGTGTGTCCCTTCCTGAACTTGGCCGGAACGCCGCCGTGCAGCGCGTACGATTAAGGTTACGTCAATATTTGCATTCGACGAGGTGCCGTTGGATGGACACGAAGCTTCACACCTTCGATGCCTCGCGCCCAGATCGAAGTCGGAATTAAGACGACGATATGACCTCGATTTTTTTTTTTTAACGTTCTATTCAGGATGATTGAAACGGTCGTGTAATTTCGAGGAAACGCTTGCCGCTGAAAGAGAACATGTGCACTCTGGAAAAAGAAATTGAACACAAACACATTTGACATTTGATGGTTTTTTTCGCGGCGTGTTTTTATTAACATTCGAAGATATTTTTCGAGTTTGAACCGCGGTGTTAGTTATTTTTATATTGTCTGTATGTTTCGTGAATTCATTTCAGTTTACTTCGTCAGTCTTTCAAGAGCAACCTGATACTGGGTATGTTCACGAAACGTCGGGATGAAAATGACACTGCACGCGGCCAAACCCGAAAAACATCTTCAATGCAAACACATTTGTGGATGAATATACAAAGTATCTTCTTTATGTCTATATTAATCAATTCGCACACGTGTTTGTTTAGTTTCTATTTTTGTCTTTTTACGGAATCGGAAGATTGATCGCAATTTGAAAATTAATAGAATCGCTCGCGTTAATGTCACATTAATTAACAGGTGTCTGTTCCCCCGAAACGCGCGAAGGCCGCTGATAATTTATTCAGCTTGAAGCGAAGCAGAGAGAGAAAGAGAGAGAGAGAGAGACGCGGAAGAGCGTTTCGTGTTCGCGAAATGCGTGCCAGTTGTCGCGTCGAAAACGCGGCGAGAATCGAATCACGCGTTTCCTATTACTTAAGTTGATTAACGCGGCATTGACATTGCGATAATGTCACGACAAAAAAAAAAAAGGTCCGTCAGCTGTTTTTTGTTGCTACAGTTTCTCGCGGAGTCATTGAGCGATGTCGTCGCGCGCCCTGCCATTTATATTTACTTCAGTATCACGTTGTCGATCGATAAATTCGCAAGAAACGACCTGTTCATTCGCGTCGATTTAATATTCGCGAATATTACGCCGTGTGTTCATTTTCCGATCTTTCATTAATAAAATTTCTTTCCGCGGGAGGTCGACGCGGGAGCACGCGGATGTATACGAAGTTATTTTAGAACATTTTTACATTTGAGATCTTAAACGTCTCGCAAAACTTAGGTTCAAACTTGACGCGTCTCTCCCGTGAGCATTTGATACCGGGGGGAAGAAAGACGATTTCGCGCGAAAGACGTGAAACACGAGCCGATTAACGGACTTCCGGCGAGAAGAGACGTTGTGTGTGTAGCGAGCGAGAGATACGAGACGAGAGAACTGGTTTCACAGGCAAAAACTACGACATATACGTATTTTTTTTTTTTTTTTTAGCAAAATAATTTTTACATTAGGCAACATTGTGTGTTTTTCGTGCTCGAAGTAGAATACTTTTATGCTCGCTATATTTTGTCAACTCTCTCGCATCTCGCGTGTCAGGGCGTCAACAAGATCAGAGGTCAGAATGCGTGGGCCGATTCTCTGACGGTGGGAGGGCGGACCTCTTTCTATATACGAGAGAGTGGGTGACGGGAGGTAAACAAACGCGGAGGAAAATGTTTGTCGGGATGGGATAGCGTCGTCGCGACGTCACGCGGAGGCGCCTCCTAGGCGCCGCCGTTCGTCCCGTTCATCGATCCGCATCCTGTAAGGATGTAATCCCGAGGAGAAAACTAACCTTCCCCCCTTCCCCCCGACGGCGCCTGGCGCCAATCCCCGTGATGTAAACGAGCTATTCTCTCCCGGCTCTCTCTCTCTTTCTCTTCTGTGTTGTTCGTCCTGATAATTATTCCGCTAGGACGAACCTTTCTCTTTTGTGTCCTCGGTTCGAGTTAAACTGCCCGTGCAGGATCCGATCTTGCAGGATCTCTATTTCTCAGTCTCGCGATTGTTATTTCACTGGCGTTCGGTCGTTAAACGGCTTAATGCTGATACAATGTGATCTAATCTCTCAAAGACTTCGTAGATTACCTTGGATCTTCTCCGACAATCTCGCCGCACTAATTATCGATAGTTTCTGTTATCTTCGTCCTGTCCTTGTATTTTGTGTAATCGTATCCTATTATTTCTGTCGAGTAATAATGATTGGTTTTTTTTCTCTTGCCAATTGCTTTTTTCAATCTCATAAAGAAATTCGTGCGACACAAACCGACCTCTGTCGACCTTTGCATTTTCTTTCACACAGCCGCGAGAGATCTTTTTTTTTTTCTCCCCCGTTTGACATTACTTTAGATTTAGGAAGAAGAACTCAATATCGAATTCGCACCAAGTAAATTTTTTATATTATTCTGAAAAGACGATCTCACATACACACGTACACACACACACACATTGATCGAAGAAACTACGACCTTCGCGCGATTGAACATTTGTCGAACGCAATTTTGCGGAACTTGGAAATTTTCCGTCCTTTGAAAATCACTCGTGTATTTGTGTACCTTGCGCTAAGAAAGTTTTACTGACCGAAGATCTGCGGATATAGTAAAATATCTTTTAGAGAGCGAATCTCTCTCGTCGTAAGATTTTTCGATTCCGCTGCATTCGGCGATGACATAACGAACGAGTTAATTTCTCGTTTTACTTGTTTTTTTTTTGTTTTTGCTATTTCCAGACACGCTACATCATCCGGGAATTCGAGTATCTTCTGGTCCCGAAATAGACGAGATCACATAATCATTTCGCACACGCGCGCGCATCTTCTTCAAACGTATTTGGCTGAAACTTGTGTTCCTTTCTGAAATAATGACGACTTTTGCGATTTCTATAACCACAGTGTAAACAATCTTCGAACATGTCTCGGAGATTTAAAAATTTTATATAAACGAAACGTCACGCGCGCATCGTCTAAAAAATATTCCAGCAAGATGTGGTTTTTCGTAAAGGCAGAGAAAAAAAGACAGAAAGAGAGAAAATATATTTCCAGCGCGCACGCGGGCGCGTGTTTCTCTTGCCGAGAGAACGGCGTGGCGGAATATTGATTGTCGCAGAGTCGCCGCCGCCCCTCTTCGCCCGTCCTGCCCGTCCGTCCGGCAGTCAGCTGACTCGAGTTATCCGACTCACAGCTGATCCGACGCACGCCGCCGCGCGCGTCGTTGCTGGCGCAACCCGCCATCGCGTTGCTGCCCTCGTGCGCTTCTCGCCGCGTTTTTTTTTCCTACTCGTCATCAATATCTTATTTATCTCTTTTCGCTCGTCTCTTTTCTCGCTTTACTTCGCTCGTGCGCCATAAAAAAAAATGCGTGACCAACGTAAAGTACGTGCGCTTGAATTTCGAAAGAGGGAAAATATGTAAAAATAAAACCGGAACCGACTGAAGAGAATTATTTTAAGTGGAAAAAAAAACAACATATTGCTTTAGCGAACGACGTGTCAATGCGACAGGTATTTGTGTTTTTCAAAGCCATCGATATTTCTAAGTATAGCGATTCTTCAAACTCGACAAAAGCGTCGAGTCCTATTTTTGCGCTTTGCGCTCGCACGTTATAAATACAACGGCTCAGAGATAGATCTCTCTCTCGCTCTCTCTTCCTTCCGCGAAACCGAGTGAAATTTACGTGTCGTTAGATCCACAATTCTAAGGTCATGCTAATCTCCCCTTCTCTCGTTTCCTATATGTCTGGAGGAAGGTCAGATCCGACGGAGATCCAAACGACGTTCGTACTTCGTGGGTATGTACATTAATACTGCGCGGCGTCGCGGTGCACGAAACACATCGTCGCGAATAAATGTTCGCCAGTTCGAAATGTGCATGCGCGAAACGTGCACATTTCGACTGTGCGCATAGTCGAATAATTGAACGAGATTCTAAGGAAAGTAGGATACGCGCAGTCCTTGCAGATGTATATCGTATTTCTCTCTCTGTCTCTTCCTTCTCGCGATAAGCAAATTTATTTTAAATAATATTGAAACTTCTGCTTGTGAAAGTTTGAAAATTGCAGAGGCAATAAGATAATTATCAAGAGAAATCTCTTTGTGCTAGATTCGACAAACATTCTATTATCTAAATTGAGTTTAAATTAAAGATAAGATCGATTTCATAAAACTCTGTGCGATAAAAAAAAACGAAGATTCCACATGTGATATAGATTTTTGTCGCTCCGGCGGAACGAGATTCTCCATCGAGGTTTTCTATTGCGTCTTGAAAAATCTTTTTCTCCGAAAAGAGTGTCGATATATTCGCCGTTATCGGGGCATATCGGCAATCGTCCTTAATTCGTTGCACTTCGGCGCATTTCAGGCGCCCAACTCCGGGTCGAGTGACGGCGACTCGTCAGAACGCGATCTCTTCTCGCAGTCGCGTCCGTGCGCTCGCGTCGGTAGCGCGTTGCGCGAGTGTCTCTGGGTTAAGTTGAAGGGTGGTGGTCTCGCGAGAGGAGATGGTTCTGTGATCCATCCAAAGTAAGTACGGGTGGAGAAGCAAGAGAACCGTTGAAAAGTTCCCGCACGAGTGTGTGAGACGCGCGAAAAAGACATTACGAAACGGCCTCGCTAGCTCGGGCGGAACAGCGGCGGCCACTTTGAGAAGAAAGCCCGCGATGACGAGTACCAGCGAGTCGTCTTCTTAGACACTCTTCAAGAGGGTCTCTCATACGTTTTTCCTTTTGCATCCGCTCGTTCATCCGCGCTCGCGAACGCGACGAAAACCCGCGCTCGAAAAGAAGAGAGATCTCTTCCCCGCGTTTGTTTGTTTGTTTTTTTTCATCGCGCCTCGTCATTGCACGGCGATCTGCGATAGGCGCGCGCGATACGACGGTAATTCGATTAAGAAGAGTGCGGCAGCGTGATGCGGCGAAAGACGGACAAGATATAGAGGAGATAAACGTTTCTCGCGATTGTTCCTTTTTTGACAGACGCGGATACGCTGCGGATTATTGGTTTGAAGTAGGACACATCTTTTTTTGTTTTTGTTTTAAATACGTACGTACCGATCGCTAATTTTTACGAAGAATTTGTGACTTGATTTGTTTAAAATATTTATTTGACATTAATCGACGAATGTGTGTGTGCGATAAAAAAAAAAGATCACTTTCTCGAGCCGAGTGTGTTTTACGTATATTAAAATTGACTTATGGAATTGAAGCGCATTATATTCGGATAATGCCATTTATCTGACTGGAAGCTCTCTCCCCGTCGGAATAAAAATTCAATGATTATTGCCCGCGGTGAATGAACAAGTCGCATATAATACCGGGAAAAAAGAACGCGAGACGAGAGAGAGAGTTATTGAAGTATTGAATATTGGAGATTCAATCGACCATTATTTATTGCAACACAAACGGGAAGTGAATAAGATAGAAGCTGGCGTGCTGCAAACTAGAAAAGCAATATGTCAACCGAAGAATAACACAAGTTGAGACCCACGTATCTCTCTTTTTTTTTGTTCTGTTTGTAATTTCTTTTGAAAAAATATCTGGAGGAAGCGCATATTGTATTCTCGAAAACACGCGCGTGTCCGGGAAAAACATACTTTATTTATCTTCGTCCGGGGTCTCCTCTGGGGGCGCGTCGCGAGAAGCCAACTGTGACGAAGTCCCTCTGTCAGAATCGAAGATGGAGTTACTAAATCTAACACTCTCCCTATGTAATGTATATTCTTGGAATATTTCTCTATTGTTGGATTCGACACGCCACAAAGCTATTATTATTGCTGTTTTTGAAACGTCAAGGACGCGAGACAACGGACAACATAATTTATTTTCCATATCGCGCGAGGGTGCGTAATTTGTACAAAAAATATATATGCACACGCATATGTAACACGTAGCATAAATATTGTTACATTAATATTACTGAAGACCTTTTACAAACGAACGCAACGATTTAATGAAAAAGACGATTTAACAGTGTCAAAAGTTTTTTTGTCTTTTTTTTTTTACTCTATTTTATTGTCGCGATCATTAAACGCGATTTTAAGTTTTGGACGCGCCGATCTCTCAACTCCGTGCAGGTCACGATCAAGGACGCACACATGTCACAACTCTCCGTTGCGGTTGCTCAAAATTGTCGGAGTTACTTGGCTCGATCTCGTTCAGCACATGATGCGCTCGAATTTTACGCTCGACCGGCTATCTGGGTTGGAAACATACCATTTATCATCGTACTGTTTTATTACTGTCGTAATTCTTTATGTTACGCGATTATTATTGTTTTATTCACGGACAATTACACCGATGGCTATAATTACGAATTGTGTAATAGGAAGAACACACGGTGTTTTGTTCAGATTCTCATCATCATAAAATCGATTAGCGAATCAAATTTCCAAGTCAAATCTTTTTTTTTGTTTTACTTTATTTCACTCTTTTGGAAAACCTAATATTTAATTTTCATTTGCTTTAATTTTATATTGTACAAGGGAAGAAATTTTATTCGAAATCGTTGATCTTATCATCGAGATTAAATCTGACTAGACGATGATTGCTTTTTCGTTTACGAAACACGACCTTCCAGTTCTGACGTTATTTTCGTCGGATGACCAGCCGAGTGTAAATTTCGTTGGAAAGTGTATAGTGCAATTGATTGCGTCGACGGCTTGACCTATAAATTTTCGAAAATCCTTAGTGACGTGACCTTTTAGGCGCGCATTTACATTTTGCGCGAAAACTTCGATAAATATAGAGTCGAGTTTTTTTTTTTTTTGCCGCGGAGAAGAGTTTCAAAGTGATGAATTCATAGGTGAAATTTGCAAATACAAAGAGAAGTTTAACAACATATTATATTGCACAAGTCGAACACTTGCGAGGTCCATCGCGCATCCATTGAAACCGCAGATTATCGAGCAGTTCGAGAAAAGGAAACGGAAACGAACGCATTTAGTTTAGTTTCGGGGAAACGGGAAAATCTCTATCTCTCTCTCTCTCTCTCTCTCTCTCTATCTCTATCTCTTCTAATCCGTTTGCTGTGTGTTACGAGAGTTTCTCGTTCTACACACGTAGCTTGTGCTTTTACTTCTGCTTTGGTAACTCGTCATAGAAACTAACGTTTACGGAATCAAATGTATACGCGAACTTTCGCAATAAAACGGAACTTTTGAGAAACACGAAGCCAAAGCGCAAATTGAACGTTAGAGTAAAATCATGCAAATGTAGGATTTCTTACTTGGTAATAAATGTTTATTTTAATAAATTTTATATAGTTTAATAAATTTTTTATTTTATTACATAGTAATATTCTTTTTTTTTTAATTCAAAATATTTTTTAACTTTATCTTTATCGCGTTGTCGTTACTAAAATCGTTTCTCTGGTTTAAAAATAATTATCTGGAATTTGCAACGATTTTTTTTGTCTTTCTTTTACTACACACTATCGTGATTTCACGTGGAAACTCGCGAGTTCGGGCGAGAAATTTGAATGTTATCTTTGCTTGAGAAATTCGTCACGAGGCACGGTCATCAATTCTATTTTGGCCGAGACGGAGATCGCTGTGATCCCCACTTCCGACGTACGTATTTTTCTTCCTTGATGTTACATGAACGCTACGTGTATGTACGCGATAACCCAGTTCCTGAAAGACACCGAAGCGACAAACTCGCGGCCGATAGTTCGCGACACGAGAGAATTGGCGTTGCGCCAGCACCGGCGCATATTGCCCGAAATTTTTCTGGAGAATCGCGCGGCGAGTCGCCGAGAACGCAAGAAAGTTGAAAAAACGAGAGGAGAGGGTAGAGAGAGAAAATGCGACGTATATCGACATCCTGGAAACGTATAGATTTTCCATAGAGCTTACACACGCGAGAGAAATTAACAATATAAATTAATAGATTAAATTTATTTTGAACCCCTTAAGGGTTACAATTAATATTTTACATAAATAATATAAATTACTACTTTTTTTTGTTACGAGTTTATATTTTGTTGCGTTGCATCGCGCGGATTGCGCAATTTTAAAGCTATATATCCGGCTTTAATTTTCGCATGTATTATATTATTTATATATTACTGGAATTTTATATATATGAAATTTACTTGACGAAACGCGAACGCTCGAATTTTGCTCCAGATCGACGACGACGACCGATCTTACACGATCTTGTTTTTATAAACGAGAGACGACCGATTGTCTTCCAAGAAGTGTCTTCCGCAGCTTCCGCCGTCTTCCCCGCGAGAATTATCCCTTTCCAAGTAATCGATTCGATCAATTGTTCATCGTTGTTACGCCGCTCACGAACCGTTTCTCGCATCTGATAAATACGAAAAGGAAATGGCGATCGAGAGAGAGATCTCGGAATTACTCCGGACTTAAACTACTTTTAACTCGCAAGGAATCGTCGCCGAGGAAAATCGGTCTCGACGAAAGAGAAGTCTACGCCTAGATGGATACTTTCGGAAGTATTCCGAAGAGTTATTAGAGAAGTCGCAGCGTCGTGCAAGAGATGCGCACGTCCGCGAGAAGCACGAGAATCAAACGACAGTCCCGCATTCTTTAGTACGTAATAAATTTTATTGCTAGAAAAAGAAAGTGTAGGACTCTTTTGCATAAGGAGCGAGTGAGAGGCGCGCGAATACTAAGCGACTGCTTCCCGGTCTTGCAGAGCATGTGGAGAATAGAAGAAAATTGCGTCACTGTGCCAGAAAAATCAAGATATTACAAGAACTAGAAGCGAAAAAAACTTGAGAAACGCGAACAGCGCAAAGAACAACAATTTTTTTTTTCTTTATGAAGAGGAAGAAAGAAAATTTATAGACAAATGATGATAGAAGACGAATGAACGCGACCAATCGACGACGAGCAATCCGTTTTCTATTTGTCGTCTGAACTGTTGTCATCAAAGACATCGGAAGAGAATTCTTTGAGGCGCCGTTACGTCGCGCCGGAAAAACGTCTTCTGTGAAATATTCCGTCCTTGGCATCGAGGCCAGGATCGTTTCCTGGTTCGAAGGACTCCTCTTCCAGGCGTAAAATCTCTCTCCCGACGGGATCGTCCGGACGATCGTTCCTGGCTGTGGTTCGATGCGAAGCGAACAAGATTTGGTGCCTACCCAGCGTGCGTGAGCGGATCCTCGGGCACGAGGGCGGCGCGCCGAGGAGGTCGTCCTCGGCCACGACGATCACGACGACGACAACGACGTCGACGATGCTGCGCTCGCCGGCACGCGGCGCCGTCGCCGTTCTGCGGGAGCCTACGTCCGCTTCCGCTTCTGCGGCCGCCGCAGCGGCGACGGCGACCGCGGTGGCAGCGTCCTCGGCCACCACCACCGTCTCGGCGCCTCCGACGCCGGTTCATCACGGCGTCGGCGGCGCCGGCACTGGTGGTTCTGGCAGCACGGGCAGCGCCTCCTCCTCGCGTCTCTCCCTGCTCGACACCTGCCACAGGAAGATCCGGCTCTTTGGCGAGCTAGTCGCGTGAGTTCCCTCCCCGTCGTCCCCGTCAAGCAAAAGCATCGATCTCTGGACAAAAAAAAAACAAATCGTCGCTCGAGTGTCCGAGAATGTTCTATGTCCTGTGAGAACACGTTGTAAGGACACAGAACACCTTTCTGAACACTCAGATGACGGAATGGTATGATTCATTCTTGCTTATGGCGAGGCTGCAACGCCAGAAGAATTTTTCAATTGAGCTTTTTGCGCGTGTTCAGAAATTGATACTTTCGCTTCGAACGTGTAGATATGTGTGTCAAGAGTGTGTCTATCTACCTGGAGAAACGTGGAAAACCTGGAAAAATTTTTCCTGGAAATTTCGTTCCAAGGTTAGAATAGACACCCGTGTATGTGATATATATGCGTGCGTGCCGCCACACAATGCGAAAATGTGCCGCGATGATTGATTTCTCAAGCACATCGTCTCTCGTTCGAGATGCGGATGCAAAATCGAAAGAATCGAGCACCCGGCATAAGACACATAACTCTCTTATATAAATAAAGTATATTACAAATAACATTGTTGTAATAAAAACACACGCGCGCGCGCGCGCAATTAAATTACACCGTTGTGTGCAGTAGACGCGAATTTGAATATTTGACGTGTGTGTCGACACACAAAACTTTTTGTACACTGTACATATATTATATATGCGGGGATGCAGCTTCTTTCCAGGAGCATGCGCTTTTTTTAGAGAGAGATGTGGTGAAACGCTTTGAATCGTGTAGACGTGGCTGACAAACAAAACTCGCTCTGCTATCGTTATTGCATGTAATTGCATTTCCCAACTGGCAAAAAAATAAATAAAACTTGAATGCGCGGCGGCGGCGGCTGCTGCTGTGCGAAGACACACCGAAAAACAGAGTTTCCGCGGAACCAAAGTGTGTACTTATGTTTAGTTTCGACACACACACACGTTTATTAAAAAAAAACCCCGGATGAATTTTTCTTTCTGAACATATAAATGCTAATTTGTTAAATATACGCACAAGAGATGATTTCGAGCAAGATTTTTTAATTACCTGATTATTTGGAGCGGATGTTTTTTCGTTTTCATGCGGAAAAGTCGATCGTCGATCGATATCGAGGCAATAAGTATTTTTCGTCGCGTCACACACATGCGTTTACACAATATCAAGCACTCTCGTGCTCGCTTTATAGAAAACTCTGAGATCAATAAAAAAAAAAAATGTTGATTAAAATTTTTATTTTTTTTTATTTTTTTTTTTATGTTTTTCACGAGCGACAAAACATCCCGTGTGTATGGTATAAAAAATGTATGCAGAATGGTGATGCTTTATATTGTCATGCAAAGTATTATATATATTATCGCTATTATGTTAATACGTTGAACAAAATTTACATGAAGGTACACGCGCGCGCACGAGTAACAGAATGCGTCGTAACAAAATCGCTTTTTACCAGTCACTTCCTGTTTTTAACGCGGCCGATCTCTCTCTCTCTTTCTCTCTCGCACATATAAGAGAAGTTTGATTTGTTTGTTCTCGCGAACGTTTACGCGAGAAACACAACGCGCTCTCGCTGATAGATTAAAGACAAATTGAATAGAATCGAGAAGCATCGGAGGTAATCGTGCAAATCCGATAATTTGTTGAATCGGATTAATGAATTCGCGCCAGTCGATTGAAGCTCTCTCTCTTTCTCTTTTTCTCTTTCTCTCTCTCTTTCTCCCTCGCACTGTTCGGCCTGTTCCGGTCAATCTAAAGACCGCAAATTAGCGTCTATTTGTGAATCAACATCAACCCCGTGATGCGTCATAAAAGCTTTTTTTTTTTTTTTTTTTTTTTTTTTTTACGAACGACTCGATATGTCGATCGTCACTGCGCTGTTATTATTTTTATCAACAAAAATCTGACGTTCTCTATCTCGGTTTTCAAACGTTTTCGTTTTTTTTTCTCTCTTTGTTATAAAGTAAGTTGTACAAGTTGTTCTCCTCGACGCAAACTGTGTGTGTATTTCCTTTCTGTTGCAGATTCTCTCACTCTCTTCATTTTTTTTTTTTCACAATAAAAGTTTATAAAGAAGAAAATCCTCTCAAGCGTTCATTTTGATTTCGAACCATTAATCTCACATACGCACACACACACATACACACATGCGCACGCACACACACGAGGCTGTGCTGTTACTTTATCTATATATTGCGCCTCTCACACACGCGACACTGCGTGATTTCGCTTGTGATTTGCTTTTTCGCCGGTCTTTTCGTTCTTTTTTTTTTCACGACCAAGTTTTTTTATTTTTTTATTTCGCATTTCACCTAATCACGCGATCGATTTCTGTTTGCAGAAAAGCCAGACGAAAGGAGAAGGATGCGGGAACCACGGAGGATCCAAAACTGTACTTGGAGGAGGCAGCTCTTGAGAGGCAGTTGCCGGAGCTGGACCTGAGGATGCTCGTGGATCTACCGCCCGGTCTGGATTACAATGAGTGGCTGGCATCGCATACTCTCGCACTGTTCGACCACATTAATCTCGTTTACGGCACTATATCCGAGTTCTGCACCATGACAGGCTGCCCTGACATGACCGGACCCGGCTTAAGGTGCGTGCTGTTTCCCATTCTCAACGGGAAATACATGGGATTGCTTCTCTGATTTCTTTGAGTTACATTAAGAATTTGTAATAGAAATAATATAATAAGTAACGGTAGAACAAATAGTAATAATATAATAAGTACAAAATGTACTAAAAAAAAACAAGTTACAGGAGAACGCCCTTTTTTTATTTAGAATATTTGTCTCGTAAATCTGTACTGTGGAGTTGCTCTCAAAAATACAGAAACATATTGTCGTCACGTTTCTAACACATTTACCGATGTGTAATACGTTCTACCGATGAGGCTTCGAAATTTAATATTCAAGTTATTTATACCAAACATACATCAAATATCTATTGCATTTTTTTTCTTTTTGTATTTGAAACGGGGCCGATCGTTTATTTGTAACAAATAATGTGTTATTTCAGAACGTATCTGTGGTTTGATGAGAAGGGGAAGAAAACGAGGGTGGCAGCACCACAATATATAGATTACGTTATGACATTTACACAACGCACCGTTAGCGACGAAACTATATTCCCTACAAAATATGGTGAGTCTGACAAATTATGTTGCAACAAACCTAATAAAATGTTACGACTTTGTTTTAATACGTAGTTGTTGGTTCTTTTGCAACAGTTTAGTTTGTTAAAATCAAATTATTATTACTATTGTTGTATCTGTTTATTTTATATCATATATCTTAAAAACCGAGATCGGTTTTAATGTGATCGTTTTTTAATAATTCGTTTCCAGCAAACGAGTTTCCTAGCTCGTTCGAGTCGATAGTGCGTAAGATTCTGCGGCTATTGTACCACGTGGTGGCGCACATCTACCACAGCCATTTCAGAGATGTGGCACTGTTGGGGTTACACGCTCACCTCAATTGTGTATTCGCCCACCTCACGCTCCTTAATCAACGCTTCAACCTTATAGATCCCAAGGAGACGGAAATTCTGGGGGATCTAGAGGCCGCCCTTCTGGGTAAGCTTTAGTTTTGTCTTTTCCGTCGGCGCCGCGGTATTGATCGATTTCGATTACGCAACACCAAGCGAGAAAGGAGATCCGGGGATTGAATTGTGCGTTCGCGAGTGACAAAAATATATTTCCACCGACAATCGATGGAGTCACGTGTCTTAAGGGAAGGGCTTTTCCCATCATCGCGAATCTCTTTATCGAAACGAACGCGATGGATTTAAAATGATGGAACTCGGATCGACTGTGTGTAGCGAGAAATCTATTTATAACGAAATGTTTGTACTTTCGTGGAAAGATTGATGATTAAATGTGGAAGAACTCTTAGAGCGACGAGAGAAGCTCTCTCCCTTATGGGAATCAATCGCGCAAATAAAAATCCAATTACGATGCATCAAGCGTATATATTTAATTGGCAATAGTACGAAGAGAGAGATTTACATTCGTATACACGCTATCGATTTCTCAGCGCTGTGTTCGCTTTGCAGGTGACTCGACATCCGCGCCTTCGCAGACCTTAGCCATCCAGGAGACTCCGACCACTACGACCACCGCCAGTACCACCTAGATCGCCGCGATGCGTCATAGTGAGCGAGCAGAGGTTGCAGTTCCTGAGACTAGGTGACGATAGGCGATTCGTTCATTTTCGTTTGGTTTCTTTCGGCTCCTGTTTTTCTTTTTATAGATTGTATGCGAAAAATATAGAGTTTATTATAACGCGATCGGCCGATATGTGTTGAGAAAAAGAGTGAGAAAAAGGGAGAGAATGAGAATAAGAGAGAATGATTAAGTGTGTGTGAATGAGTGAGTGAGTAAGGAAAATGAGTGAAGCAGAATGTGTGTGAGAAGGAGAAAGAGAGAGAGAGGGGGAGAGAAGGAGAGCAAGAACGCGGCTATACTGTAAAAAAAAAAACAAGAAAAAAGATACTAGTAGTACCTGTACATAGTAAAGTGTGAACAACACTATATGATGTAATTAGGTTCCTCTGTTTGTTGTTTGTGTGAGAGTGTATATAATTTATTAAATGGTAAGATATATATGAGAGAGAAAGAAAAAACGAGAACGAAAAAGAGACGAGAAAGGACAATGCGAAAGAATGGTGTGTGAAAGAGAAAGTGAAAGAGAGAGAAAGAGAGCAACAGAGAACGAGTATTGATTATTATTGACAAAGTTAGTTGCTAAATAAGAAGTACTTTGTTCTGTAAAAAATGAATACAATAATAATATTGTAAAGTTAAACCAATACCAAATATATACCCTGGTGTTAAGGCACGTGTTTTTTTTTGTATGATAAAATCAACAACATGCTTCGCGCGAGAGAGGATGCGCCGCCAGCTTCGCTATCTCTTCGTTTGCACGTGCGAAATTTGGTTGTCGACACACATTCCGTCGTTTCTGTCTCTCGCAAGTTCAAGTGCAGGCGGTAGTGGTCGGCGTGTGCACGTGCTTCACTTCCACAATTCGGATCGCAGCGCAGAGATTGGCGATTTCCCGTAGAAAAAGACCCATCGCCTCGGCGATCGGTTCGCAAAGATCTCTGAATGACGTGGCTATGTTATAAAGCAGGATCAGGACCGGTTGTATGAAAGCGTTGAACAGAATGGACAGCAGCGGTTTCACCAAGTAATCCGCTATCATTTGTATTATTCCCACTGTGAGGGGTCGAATCACGCTGTACAATATAAAGCGAAGAAGCTGCAGGATGAAAGCAGTAACGAAGGCGATGCCGATATGAATTGTGCCAAAGATCTCCGCCCAGAAGCGTGTCGCGGCTTGATCTGTCTTTTCGGCACACTTGTCCGTGGTTAACACGGGATGGCAATCTGTCGTTCGATAATATCTGCGAAAAATATTCTATAAAGTTTCATTATCCGTTACACTGACATTGTTGTCATATTTTGAACATAAGGACTAAGTTACATGCTGCACTGCATTGAGAAAAATGAAAATATTTGAGAATATTCTGCATATTAATATTCGAAAATGGTTT
>QVNV01025852.1:0-15672 GCA_014825455.1 Pseudomyrmex pallidus | reverse complement strand
CTGTAGAGCCGTTTTCCTATACGAGCAATAATTACGAAATGCAATCTAAAGTACGATTTCGTTCGGTCGGTAATAACAGGACGGTCCAGAACCTTCTTAAGGGGATCCTAAAGTGGGTCTGTTTTATCGATAAAACTGAATTTTTTGTGCACACTAATCTTTTGGTTGGCTGTGTGGATTCATAAATCCTTTTCTACAATTGAAGTACATACAATAAGGAATCCGGGACCTCCAACTTTATATAACAAAATTTTTAAAAATGTCTTTTAAACTTCAATGTTTTTCATTTTGTTATATAAAGTTGGAGATTCCGGATTCCTTATTGTATGTACTTTACTTGTAGAAAAGGATTTATCAATCCACACCGCCAAAAAAAAGATTAGTGTGCACAAAAAATTCAGTTTTATCGGTAAAACAGATTTACTTTAAAATCCTCTGAAAGTCTAGATGCGCGTTTAGTCCCACTAGTCCTTGAGAAATTTTTTTGGCTTTTCATAAATAGTAGCCACGATATGCGTGTGTGTGTGTGTGTGTGTGTGTGTTTTTTCGATAATTAGTATACAATCTCTCGTAAACAGTAAAAGAAGTAAAATTGGGTCGAAAAGTACCTATGCCAGTTTGCGAGATTCGCAATAGTTACAATATCCCACTAGTCCTTGAGAAATTTTTTTGGCTTTTCATAAATAGTAGCCACGATATGCGTGTATGCCAGTTTGCGAGATTCGCAATAGTTACAATAAGATATTAAATAGTTACACAAACGCAATAGTTACAATAAGATATTAAATAAATACCTATTAACATCATCTAAAGCTAAATTTAACATATGCAGACCACAGCAAAAGAACTTGACAAGTTACATTTTTGTAATTTTAGAGAAAAGCGATTTAACGTTCGAAACGTACAAGTATTTTTGTTACACGTTTTATAAAAATGCTTATATTTCGGAATCTATCAAGAATTTCTCTCTCTCGCTTTGGATAATTAAAATATTTTATTTTAACTACTAAATAACATCAAAAACAGAAAAAAAACGGACTTATTAGGTTCCTCTCTTTGTGGTCTCCATATAATAACAAACCTGTTCGGAGTGTTTGATTCAACGTCTAAACTGTTTTCTTTCAATTGGTTGAGAATAACAATTTTTTTAAATATTAACTCCAATAGTATATTGAATTATACCATCCCGACTTTATCCCGGCGCACTTCGCGCGATTATCTTTTATTATGCATATGTTATAATATATGTTATTATATCAGCTTCTCCCATACGTTGTTACGGGTAACACCGCCAAGCGCGTCGAGTTGTCTTGCGCGCTTATTCGCGGATCTATGTTAATTAAGATCTCGGTAACTATTGCGAATCTCGCAAATTGGTACAGGACTTTTCGACTCAGTTTTACTCCTTTTACTTGCATACGAGAGATGTTGAAGTAATTGTCGGACACCCTGTACACACGCATCAAAAAAACGCGATCGCGTGAATCAGCCGATAATTTATATCTCGAGCGATCAAGATCGATGTGTCTCGAAAAAAAAATTGACATTTGGAGAGCAAACAAATTAATTTATTCACAAAGTACCACGATAGAGAGAGAACAGCTCTGTTATTTTTTTAAACATTTTTGCGAAATAATCATTAAGTTCCGTTACTTTATTACGCGTGCTGCGAACTAATCATTAATTAATAACAGTATCAACACCAGTGTTGGCACTTCGCCGCGTGTATTGCCGGTCGTGCTCGCGAGATACGTTTGTTTGTCTCGGTTTTCACAACGAGCGTGATCAGCGGTGTCGCTTATCTCTCGAACGAAACATGACACGGTTTTTGATTGCTGTGTGAATCGTTGTATCTAATCGAGATGATACGTGCGAAAAAAAATTATGCGACAAATGAAACATCACCTGATGCACACAAATTGAATACTTTCCGGTAGACGGAAAGTTCCCGCTACTTTTTTTTTTTTTTTTTTTTTTTGTTTGCCGACAAAAGTGAACGAACTCTCGAAGAATTCTCGGCGGCACTTTTGAGTTTTGCTAACAATAAGATAACCGATTCGCGTCAGATAGGAGCGCACTGTCTCGCGTTCGAAACGCACTAGAGCGCCTGTTGCGTCAAGATCTTTCCATTTGCATATATGCCACACCTCATTTCATATTCTAATTTTCAATGCGACTCTCGCAAGAAATACGCAATACGCACGCGGAAATGTTGTGCAGAGGACATCTCTCATATACAAG
This sequence comes from Pseudomyrmex pallidus, assembly GCA_014825455.1. NCBI lineage: Eukaryota > Metazoa > Arthropoda > Insecta > Hymenoptera > Formicidae > Pseudomyrmex > Pseudomyrmex pallidus. The sequence goes on along the minus strand of QVNV01025852.1, from coordinate 13,431 downwards.
GATACACGTGTTAATTAATGTTTTTGTTATAACGCTACATTGAGTGTTACAAAGTTTTAACTCTTATTGCCCACCTTGGGGATCCATGGGATCCCCAAGCATAACTTTGAGCGTATTTTTAAGTAAAACTCCAAATGTTACGATTCTTTTTTACATATTATAATAAAAAATTCAGATTTCAAAAATAAGATTCTTGATTCAGCATCCTCTCGAGAGTATCTATGATTTTTTTTCAAGATGAAAAACTAAATAGAGTAATTTCTACAATCTTTCAAAGAGGCTGGGGTCCAGTGAATTCTTATTGGGGTTTATGTTACGGAAGTGAAGTGTGGGCAACAAGAGTTAAAGGGAGAAAAATAATTTATATGGAAAACTACTTATTTAAAACGTGCGATTTCTTCAAGATCTTTTTAAAAGCAACTTTTTGCGAAAGTAAACGCAAAAGAAATAAATTAATAGATAGTACGTGATAAAATTATAAAAAGTTTAAAAAAAAAAAAAAAAAAAAAAAAAACATTGCGATGACTCGCCCAAAAAAGCTGGCGGTTTTTTCAGGCTCCAAAAAGTCCAAACAGTCCTTATTGCATTTGGTCAGTTTGGATCGCGAATTTCAAATGGCAGTCAACCGCACACGGGCTGATTTCCTAAATGCAACAGGAAACATTGATTAATGCGAAGAACTCCACAAAATCCTTCTCCTCGAAATTTACATGAATGACAGCCGGTTCTCTGCGCTCGAGAATATGCAGATGCCGGGTATAAATCTTTGGGACGATGCGAATCGAGCGGAAATTTCCATTTGCGTTCGACAAAGCGAGCTGAAGTTGCTAAAGCGTTGAATTCGCGAGACGCTCGGTGACCATGACGAAGGTTATCGACTCGAGGAATCACTCGATCTACAGCTCACACACGATGTGTGTCGCTATTTCTATTACATGATCGAGTTATGTAAACTGTGTAAAGTAAACGCGCGACAGTTCAAATATTTAATGTACTCGCTTTGAGGAAATAAACGCCTTTTTGTCTTATTTTCACGCAAGTGTCTTGTTTTTTTTTTTTTTTGCGGAGATTGTCATTCAAGGCGAGTGTCAGTCTTGTGAATTTTTTTTCGGAACAAATTTAATAAAAAAAAAAATGTTTGTCCGTAATCTTTGCACAACTTTTCTTTCAATTCTAACAACTTCCTCACGCAGAACCTGAGGAAATGTCGAGAACATCACTCGGAGCAAATGTGTTGGTCGCAATGAATGGAAACTTAATGTTTCACGTATAAAAAAAACAAAAGAAAAAACATTAGAGTAACATGCATCCATGGAATACTACTTACCATTATGGAGGAAACTCTGCCTGGCTAGGCACGCGAATCAAAAGTTGTTCAGAACCGAATTAAAACACCATTCGGTGGTTCTCGCACAGCGATCGGCCAGCGTGTTTGTGCGATTGCGATAAGCAAATTTCTTCTTTCAGATTTTTTTCTGTGCACTAATATCGTAAAAATTACGAACGAAATGAATAACGCACGGATAATGCTCAAGAGAGATTGTGCATGCAGATTTAAACCTTCGTCTCTTTATAAAGTTCTTAAGATATCTAAAATCTGAAAAGAAAATAAAAGGAACATTATTTGTCTCAATTTGTTGCTAACGACATTTGAATGAGAAGGAAAAAAATACTCGATTACTCTTAATAATTGAGAACTCGGTTCAAGAAATATGCACAAAATGCTGACAAATTATTGTTATATTGGCCGCGTAATGAAGTTGTTTGCTGTTCGATTATTGGATTGTGTTGCCGTAAATATGTCACGCAATTTCTTAACAATCTAGCTTAAACGATGATAAATAGTTTCTGTTACACGAGCGTTTTAAATTTTCTTTTTCTTTATTTGATGATAAATGACTTTGTAAGTTCCTATTTGCTTTGCATTATGAACTGGCCTGGATTTTATCCATCCATTTGAAACTGGATTTCTTTTCTGTTTTACGTATTCTGATTTTCTTATCTGTTTTACAATTTTTATTGTACTGTAAAATTCTATTTTATTTATGTAGAAGGAATGTGTCAGCATGTTTGTTTTAAAGTTATAAAAGTTATGTTGTTTAATGTTAATATTGTTTGTTTGTATTTATAGAGATCATCATTTGTATTTAGAGATTATTCATCAATCATCATCAATCATTTGTATTTATTGAGATTATTGTAAAAAATCTTTTTTTTTTTTTTTTTAATCTAGATCTGTCGATTTTTAAATTCAACCGTGAGTCTATTCTTCTTATTCACGTCGCAGCGTTATCGAAGAGCTGAAGAATTCAAATAACCACGATTATTCAATTATCGCGTTGCTTGAAACTATTATTAGCATATTTATAATCGCGTGCTACGTGACGAGATAATTCAGTACACGCGCAAACGATTAAAAGAAAAAATGTTATCTTCATTCAATAGATCTTTTGATATTGAAATCTTACTGTGTTGTGATTGAAGGAGATTGCGCGTATTTCATAACGTTACGTAAACGCGTCTTTTATCGAAATGCCAATCTCGTTTTATGTCGTTGTTTTTAGTTTTATTTTAATATACATAAAAAAAAAAAAAGAGTTGCATGTGACTCATACTCACCGCGTATATCGACAACATAAAAAAGATATATCTGAATAAAATAGAAAATTGAAATCAAATCACAAATGTGTGATCACATGCGCGGAATCAGCGCTTATCTCCTGGCTCGGTGAAATATTTTACTGGGTATATATCCTGTTGTTGTCAAACCTGTAACTCTCTTTAAAACACGTAACAGCGCGCTTTGGCGTTTCTAGGTTGAATCGTCGCTACGTAAAATTCCCAACTTATCCCAGTGCATACAAAATCCACTTTTGCACGTATAGCTAGCGAGAGAGCCAACACAACGTGTCCCACATTCAGATTTAAAATTATCTCCCTATGTTATCTACAAACGTTCCCGTATATTGATCATTTTGTTATTGGTGTTCCCGATAAACCTTCTCTGCTTCACCATGTGGCCACCTGTCAATCGAGTCTGAAAAGAACAAGAATCATTGTTAGAAATATCTATACACAAATATATAGAATAAAAAAAAAATACTACAAATTTATATTCTATATTAAAATGCATTAATGTGAATTGAATATATATATATATATATATATATATATATATCCTATTTACTGTTTACGTAACAACATTAGAATACAAGATGAAGATCGAGCTTATATAACACACGAAGAGGTTTCCGTTTTCTGACATCTGTCAGGTCAGATAACTTCGCTCTTATACACCGACAATCGCTCGCATTGCCGGTTGCAGACGCAACAGGAAATTTACATAAACAAAAGATAATTCTTAGCGGCACGTTTATCTCACCGCCAACACCGAGATAAACAATATTACATATTTTTCTAAGACACTAAATTTTCTAAGAAATATAACTTCTTTTTATTTTTCTTTCTTTGAACCTCGCAATCGTGATACACGTATTTCTTTCGCGATAAGAACAAACAACCGTTCTTTATGTGTTCTTAGTCTTTTATGTCCACATATGTATCTATACAATGTACTTTAGATACATGACGTTGTGTGTGGCGGGTTAATTTGGTTAAACCTAAAATGTACTGCGCGATATCTCCAATTTTTTTCAATTACGATATGTCTCTGCGAGCTTGTCTCAGCTGCTTCGCGCCGTTTGCTTTAAATTAGTTCATGCAATTTCGTATGTGTTATCAGTCTCACAGACTTACGTAATCGGATCGGAGAGACAAAGAAATAAAAAGAAGAACAAGAATATTTATGTATACACATGCATGCACGGAAGAAAAAGACTTGCTAGAATAAGCAAGAAATTAGTTACTACATGAGTCAAGCAAGAAAAACTTGCTAAGCTTATTGAGATTTATGTTTTGCCAACAAAACGTTTTGCTGATGAAACAAAAACTTCAAGTAGACTCAACAATTTTTCTTGCTGATCATATAATAACACAATTTTTTTTTCCGTGTAAGTATGTACGTATCGTTGCCACCGTGAAAGACAACGAGTCGCGCGCGCATCAGCGTTTTCTCCGGGGATTCCTTTAATTATCTTTAATTTATAATAACAACAAAAGTGATTTGTTTAAGAGGATGCTGAAGCGATAGTGCTGAAACTCCAATTCGGCCGCCGCTACGCTGTTTGTGCTAAGTTTAAATCGAAAAAGGAAACCGAATGGATCAAAACTCGTCCGTTTCGCGCATCTTTTTTATCCCCCCCTCCCTCACTCTACAGCCAATCTCACACGCAACGCTATCCCTACTTTGCCCGCTTTTCTTTTTTTATGCGCAGTAAGATACTCTCTTTGATTTGAATCTAATATAGTAGGTAGCCGTCTAGCGCCCTCTAGTCAGATCGAGACAAAGATAGATGACATGACAGAGACAAGGATAGACGTGTGTGTCTCTCCGGCTGTTCTGCTTAAACTGCGCTAATTTTATCGTCATACTTTTTCTTTTTACAAGCTTCAAAATCCTTTTCCAAAACATTCAAAATATTCGTTTATGTCATTAGAATGACCTGGACAAGTTTTGTTGTAATTTGTACCGCCAATTTTGTATACAAAGTGAAAATGTTGTCTACGTCACAACAAACCTTCATAAACGTTTTTTTTTGTTTTTCTTGTTGATTTTTGTCCAGATCATTTTTTTACCATGTTCTCTTTTTTCATTCCGGAGAAGCGTTTTTTATTCCGATCAATGAATGCAGAATAAGTTGCTCAATAAAAAATATTGGTAAAACAGGACTGGCTCAGCATCCTCTCTAAAAGTCTCACGTCTCGTGACTAATTTATATAGTCTCTCACAGCGCTTAAAGTTTTGTACCAGCGCGATCAATAAGGAACGAACGAGCGGTACAACAGCAATAAGCATCAGGTACACGCAATGCAGTTCGTCTTATAGCACTTGTTTCACCGCAAGTTAGCGGTGAATGCTCGTACGCTTTTATTGGACTTGATTCGTACAGAAAACTCACGACGAGATCGCGTTTCTGTGATAACGAAGCGAAACGCGTGTCCCGAGTCCGTTTAGTTTATTCTTGTCACTTACAAGCGGTGTCTGTATAAAATATGCTCGTAAAAATAACGCTGGGGAACCACGTTAAGGACAATTACGATAAATGTAATCGCGGTACATGAACAAAGAGAGAGAGAGAGAGAAAGAGAGAGAGAGCGTTAATCGCTGCGTTAATCCGCGAAATGAGGACAAAAGCATGTTCGCGAATTGCGTTGGACCCGCTCCGTTGTAAATGACGCTTTGAAACGGCGATTAGCGATGAAACGATGATATGCCGATGCGATCAGAATAATGACCATCTCGCAGAAAACGACCGCGCATAATCAAGTAATGGGCGGACGTCGGTTACCAGAATTACCGAATATTCGATACTCACACTCATCGGGTACGGGCTGTGTTTCCGCGCCAGCAGTTCGAATAATACTTTTTAACGGCCTCGTCAGCCGACGATAGCGATATTCATTTACAGACGCAAGGATTTTTTAACCTGAAAAGAAAAATGTTAGATAAAGGAACTGCTGATACAAATATGCGTATTCTAATGACAGATTGTTAGTTCAAAAAATGTATTATAGTTTTTTTCTTTTAATTAAATAGTTTGCGGTTAATTTTTTTTATGTATGTTTTGCAAAAGCAAAATTATTTTGCTGAAGAAAAACAATTATCGGTATACAAAGATGATATGTGGAGAGAATGGAAGATTTTAAAATAAGATGGGATTTTATAGACAGCTCAATACTGGCGCGATATTGGCAACCAATATTGGGATATATTGACCGCCAGTTTCGATACGTACTCGCAGAATGTTGGGGATAATAAGTCGGGCGCGATACCGATCATCGACATTGCGTCGATACTGGAATTTAACGTCACGCTAGTATCGTGTACTTGTATTATTTCAGTAATCGGTATATCGTAACCCGTACCGGGGGGTATCTCTGACGCAAAACAATTTCCAAGTCTCAAACGCGGCTCCAAACCTCAATTTGTATTCATCGGGACGTGGATTGCTTGTGATACTGAAATTTTTTGCGTCAGAAATCAAAAGTGCCGTCTAGCGTAGGTTACCAATGGCAAAAACCTCAACTGAGAGTAGATGCATACGATCTACTTTCGTCTTACATTTTTTATTTGTGTATGCGCGCATCGTGCGCGAGCAACACTCTCCACTATAGGAAAAGCTTCTGATTTGTGATATGGATGGAGAAGCTTTTTGTCAAGTGTCCGGCGGCGACGGAGAAATTTTCAAAATCATCCAAAACTTCGACACAGAGAGATAGCCGCGAACTTGCCGAACTCATAAAAAATTCTTTTCCGTCAGAGAACGAACGAGTTACGAAGATGCCACGAAAAGTCGTCGTTGTCGTCGACGCCGTCGCCGCCGCCGCCGCTACCGGGTGTCTCGTTCTTATTTGCATCTCAATCGCAGCCTAACGTCTCCCCTGGCAACGGCTATGAATTTTATTTTGGTCTCATATTTCTGGTCCCTATTGTGGCGTGCAAGGCGCAACGCGCCGCGCACTCTTTTGCTATCAATCATCTCCGTCGTCGCCGCAACTCGCCACCTCGGGGCTATATTCTGAACTTTTGCGGTGTCCCGCGCGAGAAGGCGACGACGAGTCTTCGGCGTTCTCCTCTCTCGCGCGAATTTTCACCTATCCCACACTTCCCGTCCCATCCTGCTTTACCGCCCACGATCCCGCCGTCGCAAACAAGAATTCCGCAAACGCCCTCGGGGCCGTGAAATACGTGAGGGATGCGCGTCTAGACGCCGGAGATCCTTCCGTGAGAAAATACAGAGAGCGGGTGATCTTCCTGCTTCTTTATCTCGGGAATATCTCGGTTAAACATCGCGACCAGAAATCTCGCCGGACGGACAAAACAACACCGCGCGACATTCCGCGCATTTTCAATTTCGTCGCGTCTAGCTCTTCCGCTTCTGCGCTATTGTTGATCGTTTCTATTACGTATGAAAGTAGGAAAGTTGTATGTAAAGTCCCGTGAGGAGAATTTTTTCTCGGAACGGGAGAAAGATATATACGTATGAATTTCGAGAAAGCATATCTCTCGAGGAATCATTTAAAGAAAATCGTTTCATTTCTATCTTTTGGTCCGACATTTTTGGCACGCAGCTCATATAATGTATTGAGATAAAACTCGATAATATGATTCCGCCTGCTTTTATAAATGATAAAATCATATGTGATCAGCAGGTGGCTCGTACGTCAGCCTTTAATCATCCCTCTTCTCATCACAAAGAGCCCGGCTCGGTCAGCAACATTGATTCGATATTATCGACTGAAATGGAGGAAGCCACGGAGCGGCTAAAACTCATATCGGCTCGTCAATTCGGGTTAAAGACACGGCGGGAACACGAGGTATATTGACAGACCATTCACATTCTCCTTCAATAACAATATTCTATTAGTATCTAATCCTGACGCATTTTCTCCTTTCCCGCGCGACAATACCTCGTGAAAATACGGGAGAAGGCGAGACGGTCCCACGTTTCAACCCCTTAGGGACATTCGTACGTCGCCTTAAAATCACAAAACTCGGAAGAGAGCAAGTGTGTTTTCAAATATCGAGTAACATCGCTTGATAGCGCTGTATGCAAGCTTTGAGGATTTTTAGACAGATCGAGCGGAAGGTTCGATTGATCATGAAATCGAAATAAATAAGACTTTAGTCCTGCAATAAATCATCTACAATTTTTAAACACGCTTTTATTCGTCACAAGTAACCAGGTCGTATGTTAAATATTCAAAACGCAAATGTGATGCGAGGGTTTTACGTTAGCAAAAGTTTTGTTCCGAGACACTTTTTGCAGCGTAAAATAGTAACACCAAGCGGTGTTACGTAGCATTATTATCTGGTATATCGATCAGACCGTGGAAAGTGAATACGAGAATGTGATAGATAGATAGATAGATAGACTGCTTTATTTATAACGCGCTCTGGGATAGTCTCCTCAAGCGCCTGTGAATCTGATATGTAGAAACTCTCGAACACGACACAGCCAGTAAGAAAAATGCTTCAGTTTTAAAGTCCGGCATACAAGTTTCAAATATAGGATATATTTAAAAAAAAATTGCTTCCTTCTTAAGCTATTTTTTACTGTCCTAAGAGAATCCTAAAGTGGGTCTGTTTTATCGATAAAACTGAATTTTTTGTGCACACTAATCTTTTTTTTTGACTGTGTAGATTGATAAATCCTTTTCTACAATTAAAGTACATACAATAAGGAATCCGGGACCTTCAACTTTATTTAACAAAATGAAAAAAATTGAAGTTTAAAAAACATTTTTTTTTTTTAGTTTGGTATATAAAGTTGGAGGTCCCGATTCCTTATTGTATGTAATTTAATTGTAGAAAAGGATTTATCAATCCACACAGCCAAAAACAAGATTAGTGTTCACAAAAAATTCAGTTTTATCGATAAAACAGACCCACTTTAGGATCCCCTTAAGAGGATACTGAATCGTCCCGTTTTATCATTCTATTATGAATTATAGTTTTTAGATTTTTGTCGTACTTACGGAACAAATTAGAAAACGGTTCTCCAAATTAAAAGAAAATAATCTAAAGACTTACTGCAGGCAATTCATGTTTCTGAAACGAAAAAATTTTAGGTTTAAAGTTTAGGTTAGGTTAGTTTAGTCAATTTTCTTGATGAAAAATGTTTTTGGTTCCAGAAAAATATTTATTTCCTGCAGTGAGTTTTTAGATAATTTGTTTTGAATTTGGAGAACCGTTTTCTAATTTGTGCAGTAAGTACGACAAAAATCTAAAGACTATATTCATAGCAAGCTGATAAAACAGGACGGTTCAGCATCCTTTTAATATCGTTCAATCAATTGTTTTGCTTACATATATAAAACTGACTTTGAAGTGTGCAAATATGTTCGATCAATCGGTAAATCTTAAAATGGTAAAATGTAACGCGACATCCAATGACACGATAAAATTTCGGTGCTGATTTGAACATATGTGCCGATTCAATTGTAAAAATCATGCAGAAATACGACGCATTGTCGTAAAAAAAAACTCAACTTTGCTGTGAAGTGTTTTCGCGGAACATCGCGGACGTTCAAGCGTTCGCCCGCACGCTTACCGGAAACCTTCCAGATCGATAAACGCTTGTTCTTTGTCGCGAAAGAATTTCACGCAAGTTTCCGAACACAAACGAAAGACGAACTTCCCAAGTTGGCGAATCGCGCGCATGCACAGGTCTGACTGGTCGTTCGGACGCGGCGCGTTTCTGCCTACTTGTTTTCTGGTTGCCACTTAGGTATATATATATATACCGCGAATTATACGGGCTTGGCCTTTCGCTGTACATACTGCAGCGAACACGATGTTACAACAGCGCGGACCGGCGGATCAATAATTCTGAAATTATTTGCTCTAATTGCAAGCCTAGTTCTGATCGATAATTAACGATAATTACTTTTGTGCTTGGTCAAATGTACAACAAATGTATAAGCTGCGGTTAAATTTGATAATAATGTTTTTTTTTGTTTTAATATTTTCGAAAAATATAAAACTCTGTCTTAATGTAACTTTTATTTATCTTTTTTTTTTTAATCTATATTGTAAATTGCAGAAAATCTTTTTTTTTTTGCACCCTCGAGCGCGTGTGGCGCGTAATTTTCGTCAGCGCTATTAAAACACGCTTATCGAGGTGACAATAAAGCCTTGCAACGGGGAGTTCGTAAAATCGATATCGTTCTGAGAAAGCAGACGTTACGTCATATCATCGATCCGAAGCGGCGAGCGCTGTCAAAAGCATCCGAACAGCACGTCGAGAGAGGCGTCGGGGATTACGGCAGATTCAATAAGATTCCCGGCTGCCCTAAAGCGTACGCGACACATGCATCGCACGTTTCCCCACGAGATCTCGAAAGGGCCAACTACCGGCGGGAGATCCTCCGCGTAAAGACGAGAACGGGAGAACGGGAGCGAAATGGCGCGATAGATATCGAGGAGACGTCACGTTCGCGCGACACGGAGCTTTTCGGCTGCGAAATCCTCGTCGGTACGGCCGTGGCGTGAACGTCGTCGGCACGACCGCTTCGGGCCCCCCGTGTCAGATTTTGCAAAACGACGCTAATAGAGGCGAGTAAACAACGCGGAAATAAACAACAGAAGGAAAACGCTCGGGTTATGTCATCCCGCTCCGTCTCTCGTTTTCGCGCAATATCGAAAATTGTGCAAACAGCAAGCGGGGCGCGGCGCGCTTTTGCACATCGCAATTGATATTTAAACGCGCGATCGTCGAATGACGCGCCGCTCGGTTACACACGGCAAGATAAAAACCAATTCATTGATGCGGCTCGTTTTTCCGAGATTCCCACGGCCGCGTAACCGCATTTTCGATAAAACCCGATGGCGTGAAAAATGCGCCCTCTTCTGTAAACACGGGAACGGGAATTATCGGTGTGTCGGTGTTTCCGCGAGCGTAACAATCAAAGTCGATTTTGGACAGAAAATTAACCCGCATGCGCGGACAGTTGATTTTGATTATCAATATTTATCGATAAAATGACTGCTGAGCAAATTTGAGGCAAATTTGTTATATAAAAGTCCAATCAAAATCAACTCTCGCGCGGGAAACATTGCGCGTGTATATATGATTCGTTGCACAATTTCGCGCATTGTGTTGCCAAATTGTGTCGATCGATTAATTAATATTGCAACCTCTGCCGCAAATTAGATGAAATTAGTGGCTTCAGCGAAATGTATATATTTAGACGCTTCGAACATTACACGATATAATGTGTGTAAATGGCAAATAAATGAAACAATTATCAATTTGCTAAATGGAAACGAACGCATCATTCTGGCGCATCTCTATCGCGCACACTTAAAAAAATCACAATCGAAAAATACGCGGGATTATAATAGAAACGTCGACGGTTAACCGGTTTGTACGAGTTTTGTCCGGTTGCCGCTATTTTAAAGCTACGTAAGGCTACACACCATCAACGTAAATTCGTCCGCACACACACACATACAATGCGACCGTGAAGCTAAACCTGGAAGAGCTATTTCCATACGTGCGCGATTTCTTTCGTGTTCGATTTCTATCTAACGGAAATCGCACGGTCATTCATCAGTTACAATGGACAATGAGTAGCGATACGCGGCTTTGTGAGAACAAAGAAATATAATTGCGGTGTTATTTAAGGTAAATCGTGTCAACGGTATATCAAAGTACAAGGTCGTTCTCGTTGCGGTAAAAAATTTTTAAACAAAGCATATTATATAGCGCAACTGTTAAAAACAAAAAGTAATTAACAAAATTTAATTTAATCAATCTTTTCTAGAAAAATATGTATCTAATATTCTCTTTACAACTCGCGCGTTGTTTGGTAAAATTTTGAATTCACATTTGTTAACATGTGCTTGCATAATGTGCCGTAATAATTCGTACATCTTGAATGAGTCATACATACATAAAATACGCTTTCGTAAAAAGCATGTGACGTCATGTGACGTCGTTTTTTAGTTACGCAATGTGAGCAAATGAACTGAAACTGTTTTGCGCATAATTATTCAAACGAATTAATTATTGAAACAAAACATTTCGCTGATTAATTCCCTCTTCCCTTCTCTCTTCGATCAATAATTTCAACGATTATTACCCGACAAATGTCCCTCCCCGTCAACTATCTACCTACGGTGTCGAATTCGTTAGCCCGTTTCGACGTCGAAACATTCGCTTCGCGCCCGATACGACCACCACGTCTGTTTGTTTGATTGAATTTTTTTGTCACAAACTGCTCGCTCGAGCATTGATTTATTCGCTCATGTAAAGCGCGCGCTATGACCTCAAAAGCCCGATCAAATTTATGGCATACGATTTTCCATGTATAATCGCGCCGAGCATCAGGCAGAACGCGCACGTCTCCATCCACTTTCGATAATCTCGCTCGATAATGCGCACCGATAAAGTCTTCGCAACCTGTCCTGCATTTGTCCTGCGCGAACAAACTCGAGTAATACAGTTTTTCCGTGTGTGATCCATATATATACATATATTTTTTTAATAAAAAAAGAAAATAGAGCACAAAATAATAATGTCGCCAGGTTAATGCAGGTTGTGTGTCGAGTTTTTTTCCACCGGCAGTCTAAACGGTTCTAAATCAAGCGCGATCGATAAGAGTTCATTTTGTCGCTCGTGCGTCCGACAAAATTAACGAGTATAAGTCAAATAAGTTGGGAGATCGTCAGAAAATCGGTTATAGAATTTTTCATAGATCGTATTTTTTTTTTTTTTTTTTTTTTTTTTTTTTTTTTGGAGTCAAAACCTCGTTTCCTCGATAGGAAAATCTCTTCAGACAAGATTCCTCGCTTTTTCTTTCGGGATTCAAAAATCTAGATCGAACAGTACGACAGTTCACTCGACCGACTAACAGTTCGACAGAACGTTACGGACAGAAGGCAGTTTTACACTGACCTCCCTGCCAGTATAGTCTCCATGTATATCTACCTACCACTTTTACTACATTGCGTGACCGAGAGTATGTGTGTTTGTAAGCGTGCATTTGTATTGAACGCTCGTCCGTGTCTGTTTGGCCGACGCGAAGTGCCGGGTTTACATCCACCATTACGTCAGTAATGACCAGACAAGCCTAAACGATTTTTTGTAGGATAAAAAAGAAACAGTATCATATTTCTCGCATTCGGAGGATCCTTCTCTGACGATCGAGAAAAAGATCTTTCGAGAATGAGTCCGCATGAGTAACGACACTGTAGCTGACGCTTCAGTTTCTAAACGTTTTTTGTTGAAATTTTCATTTAAAAACAGTTGACGCAATTCTGAATATCTTTTGAAAAATGTTCCGACTTTTTTTTTGGAAAGAGCCAACTTTTTAATTTTTATAAATTATTTAAAAAACGAAAGCTTTAAAAGTCTGCGAGATGAAGTGAGTAAGAAAAATAAAACACTCTTTACAGATCTCGTATTCGTTAAAATTTTTTTCTCGAAATTAGAAGATGTTTTATTTTATGATTTTTAAATGTTTACACATTGAGTCATTTTGGGCCAGCCAGTTATATCTGATAACATATAAAATAAAGAGATAAGAATTAGTAACTAGAAGGTAACCATGAAATTTTTTATCGTCAACTTATAAGAGGGTCCTGGAGCGTACTATATATATCGTGACTACTGTTACCGATACAAGTGACATTAACTATAGAGCGTCGTTAGAGGAACAAGGATATACATATGTAAAAAGAAGTTATGTTAGATTTAACTGTATTTCAGATTGTTCGTCTATTGTAGGCTTCCAAATCGTAGTCTAATAGTTTTATTACATTCTTCAATGTTATGTCTATTTCGGACACTCTTTGGTTTTTATGTA
>QVNV01025851.1:0-17102 GCA_014825455.1 Pseudomyrmex pallidus | reverse complement strand
GCGCGCTCGTATATTGTCGCTTATGAATTATATCTGGCGCGCGGGCGAGCGTTTAGGTTTATATTAAAATATCGATCTCTTATTATGTTCTTATTATGTTAAGATTTCCACATCGATCGAGCGCGGGAAGAGCTCTCGAGTTTCCGCTTGTGAAACGCGGTGTTTTAAGAATTTCACACGATCTCGTCTTTGATTTGACGCACGATCGTTTTTAAAATTCCTGACTTTGAACTTCTTTCAATTTTCGTCGCGTTATCTTTTTCTTATTTTCATTAAGCACGAAACGACTTTAGATTAAATAGCGTAACTAAATTTGGTTTCTAAAGAGATAAGCTTATCTCCGCTTAAGTAATAGTAACTTTGAGAGTAGGGCTGGAGCCCTGAAAGCGGAAAGAAGAGGCGCGCTTATCTATATAAAAAAAAGTAAGATATCCGGTTTGAAACTATGTGGTTTAAAAAAACCACAGAGGTTTCGGTGCAAGAAAAAAATATTTACCGCGCATTACAACATACATTTTCGATAAGATGTCATCATTTTGAAGAAATCTTGTAACGTAAAAAAAAAACGATAGTTTTTAAAACCTGCGCTTTGCGCAGTATACGTTCTGCTGCGTGCGTCGGACAAGTTTGAAACAAAAACATCGCGAAAGTGATTAAAATATAGAAATATTTTTTTTTTTTCAGCAGATCAAAGATCGCGGAAACAGGCCGATCCGACGTAAGACTGTCGCAGGTCGATCCTAAAGTCTGCAAAACGATACATTGCAACATCGTACATCAGCGAATTCGGTACGTATAAGTTGTTTTCTATACCGTGTAAACAAAAAAATAAATATATCTTAGAGAAGAACGTTCGTTCAAATTTTATAATTTAAAACCAGATGTTTTGATTCGCTTCTGTACAATTACAATCTCAACAACATTATGTGACAGCTCGTTCAAGTGCGAAACTTCCACTCGCGCGAATTAATTTTCCCGACCACATCGAGCGTTGCATTTTTACGGAAGATGAACAAAAAAACGAGAGTAAAACTGTTGCTACTGTTTGTGAAACTTTTACGCGACTCAATTTCAGATATGGTCGGTTTGCCGGAATCGAGGACTGAGCCGACGTTGCTGAACGGCACTGGTATTGCGCCGTACAACACGACCAACATTGACAATCTGACGACGGACGCTGCGAGAATCAGAGATCAGGCGTTTACCATACCTCGCGTCATGACACCCGCAGGTAGCAACAACAATAACAACAATAACGGTTACACGCTGAAATTCGACGGACTCGATGACAAGAAGATGAACGCGGACAATATCAGTCCGGAACCTGTCGTCGTGAAAAAAGTCGCCGGTAAGAAAACTCGCGACTTACTTGTAGGAGATCGGGTGATCTCGCACACTGATTGTTATCGCACACAACCGCAATTACACCAATACCGGAAAGTCATACATCACTTATCGACACACACGAACTGTTGAATAATTTATTACACACAAGCCAAATGTGTAAAAATATTCGAGAGAATCTCGTGTCAATAACAGTATCGCGATCGCGGTTTCGCTGATTATTACACCATGATGAATAAAGATGAAAATTGCACGTGTTCGCGCTTGGTCTACGATGTAGATTCTAGAGTATTTGGAATTTGAACTTAAACTTGAATATAAAAAACCTTGTCGCGCAATCTTTGATCGAGTGTAATTGAAATTTCCCGACAACGCTCGAGTGACTAATGACTTCCGTAAGCGCGAAGAAGTTTTGAAAAACGCGAATAAACAAAATACTTAAGAGTTAAATAAATTGCAAACTTAACGGAACATTTCTCCGAGATGGAATATTTTACGAAAAAAAAGAAAGAAGCAAGAAATACGGCTCGTCGACTTTTCTCATTAGTATTTTACTTATTCTTGTATTACTTTTACTTATTGTTTTGTATATTCTCTTATTTGTTTTATCTTATCCGCGCTAGCATAACATCACACAAGTAATGACAAGAGCAATAAAAAACTGCATTGCGGTTGGTTTGTGACAAATGAAGTCAAAGAAATGGGCAAAAATCACTCGGTCGATTTCACTCAAAAGTGAAATTAACTCCGCCAAAAGGTTGGCGCGAAAATGAAAGGAATTTTCTTAAAATTTACTTCTCTCGATGCTGCCACCTCGCCGTCATACGAAGAAAAATAATCTCGCGACATGTTTCAAACGCGCTGGATTGTTGCCAGAGAATAGGGAACGAAATTTCGCAGTACACCGGTCGAAAGAGTCTCGAATTTTATTTTATATCTCTATCAAAGCTTGTTGCGCAAAACGCTCGTTGTGCGCAAAGTGCGTAAAATCGCGCGAACGAAAAAGTTGTTGCCTCGTGACAATTTTTATTTATCACACTTCTGTATGCAGTTAGCGCAAATATACTGTGTATGCAGAATACGTTGGACGGAATAAATATTTAAGTTCGCAAATTCGATTCTAAACTAATTACCGTGGTCGCGCGTATTAATTCCGCATAGTGGGGAAAGGTCGCACGCGGCGTTGTTGTTTCGCACAATAGTGATTATAATGACGACACTAGGTGACTCTTCGATTATTCTACCCACTTCTGATGGTTCCACGGTCGTCGGAATTCAGAATATCGTGTACTTCGCGTCAGTACGCGATCAGTACGCGAAGACGTGGCGCGCGCGTTCGGTGCGTCGTTTATTGCTTGTACATATTGCCAAGTAGTTACATTATTTCTCTCTCTCTCCCTCCCTCTCTCTCGCGCGCGCGAAATACAAGCCTGTTTACACAAGACGAGACTCGATAACGTGATGAATGAATGTCAAGAGGCTAGATGGAAATTGATCGCCTGATGTCGGTGAACATTCTACTTCCCTGAAATATCGGGTAAATCGAGTGAAATAAATAAATGTTGAATTATTAAAAAGGAGCGTGCGCAGGGAAATTTGTTATTGGATTATAATATTGTTATTTGATATTGAATAAGATATATAAAATAATAATTTCACGCAAATTACGTTGCGTTTTTTACGTGAATATAATTTTCTTTTTTTATTTTCAAACGTAAATAACACGAATTTGTTTTTTTTTTTTTTATACCAGTCTCGAAGTCACTGACTCATCGTGCTTGATCAAGCTATAGTTAATTATTCTCATCTTCGATGATAGATTACAAACACACACATATATGTAAATATAATGTTACGTAGAAAATATTTAATAGCAAATGTTAGTTACATGTTGTTGTTTGTGCTCACATTAAATTTGATGTGTCCTGTCCTCGGCAGCTGGTCTGATGCATTCCAACAATCAGAAGGACAAGAGCATTACCGGCGGCAATGGTGGAAACGGTGGTTCTCTCTCGAGCGGAAGTTCAGTGGCAACGATTGCGTCCATCGCCATCACGGATCCCGATCCGGATTATCATCACGACGATTTAGGCGGGTCTGGGGACAAAAACAGGAACATAAGGAACGAAAAATGGTACCACACGATTCTTCAGGTTTCGGTGCCCTTCTTCATCGCCGGCATGGGTACCATCGGCGCCGGTCGTGTTCTCACCTCTGCGAAGGTAAGAAAAAAATTTATTGAAGAAGACAGCGCGCGCGGGAAAGATTCAAACGTTTCTTTTCTTCTTATATCAATCTTGTATGGAGTATTTTATCGGGAAAGTGTTCGTTCGAGAATAATAAATAAGAGAGAAAAAGAGAGAGAGAGACGCTCGATTATAATCGAAGACGGTTGAAGTTGATCTTTTTTTTATCGGCTCGGATATATTTTTTTTATCGATCGTGCAAAGTAGGATATGGTGTCACACTTAATGCGACATCGATGTAGATTACATAAGAGTCTTAAACACACTGCTCGCGCTCTTAAGTAATCCGAATTTCGGAAATTTTCGATTGACGCACTCGAGTGAGGTTTTTTTCGAAGATAAAAGAACCTGCACTTTTTTTTTTAATGAGAGCAAATGCATTCTTTTTTTTTTTTAAGTCAAATTACGTGTCACATTGCAAATGTCTGCAGATCGATACGTTTAGTTTTTTTTTTATCGCAATCGTAATCGCGCACATACAAATTCGAATCAAATAAAACTTTTTCTTTTGTTTTTTCGAAATTATAAAAAATTAAATTTTTTAATTTGAACTTGATTGCAGAATATGCCCGCCTTCGTAGAAGTTCCCCAACTGCTGATCTTGACGACAGCGTTGCAGGGTCTGAAAGGCAATCTCGACATGTGTTTGGCGTCGCGTTTGTGCACACAAGCGAATTTGGGCAACATGACGAGTCGGAGGGAGGTCGCCAAGATGATCATCGGAAACGTCTCTCTGGTGCAGATCCAAGCGATCGTCGCGGGTCTGTGTCTGTCGCTGTTCGGCATGGCAGTGGGCACTCTGAATGAGAACGGAGCCTGGGCTTGGGATCGCGCGTTGTTACTCGCGGTATCCTGCATTTGCACGGCGACCAGTTCCTGCTTTATCTTAGGTAAATCATCCTCGCGTACACTTAAACATTGATTAATGAGAGCTGAGTGCATGAGTGCACATGTTCGCTCCGACAAAACGACACTCGTGTGACGTAATTATATCCGCACGCAGTATTATCAGCAATTAGCGTTAGGTAAAAAAAAAAAAAAAATTGCTATCGCGCGGCTATTGCAACTCGGTCGCGCGCGTTTATTATACTAACAGATGTAATATTGTTTCCTCTTATGCACACTTGTTCGCGAGCACTCTAGCTGTAATGAAAATATAATCTTTTTTTTTCTTTCGCACCAAGTATTCTCATTACCGTGGAAAATTTTACGTTTTATATTATTATTATTATTATTATTATTATTATTATTATTAACGCGCGCGATTCTCTGTTTAGCGGAAAATTATGCAAATCTGTTTCCACATTATCGCATTCTAAATCCATCATTTATCATATCGTTATCGACCGTTATTATGCTTTTACCTTACACATAATATATTCAATTTTCAACATTTTGTTGCCGTACTCGCGTTATAGTTCAGTATCTTTGAATATACTTATCATCATTTTAAAAGCGGATATAATTTTTTTCGCTTACTTCACCTCATTAGCACCTCATCGTATAAGTTTGGCGCCGATCTTTGTGGACATTCTGTATATACAAATAAGTATATAACAATTTATGTAGAAATTATACTTAAAATTATTATTATATTAAAACTTTCCTCTCTATAGATTTTGTCATGATCGCCGTAATCATGATATCTTATCGATACAAGATGAACCCGGACAATCTGGCGACTCCTTTGGCCGCGTCCATCGGCGATGTTGTATCCATCAGTATACTATCCGTGATGGCATCGGAATTCTTTCGCAAGCTTGTTGACGGCAAGATATGGGTGTTATACGTCGTTCTCGCAGTCTACATAGTGCTCTTGCCAATTTGGACTCTGATCGTGATGAAGAACAAGTACACGAGAAGTGTATTGAAGTCTGGCTGGGTTCCGATTCTGTCGGCGCTTTTAATTAGCGGGTAAGTTTGTTCGAAATAATTATTTTGACTTTTAGTTCTTGGAGAGTTGTTGTCGACTCAATCAAATTCTTTAAGTGCGAATTCGCAATAATAAACAAAATTGTGTATATTGCAGATTGTTTATAATTTATTTAGCCCTTGCCTAATTATATTTTTAATTTGTTCGCTCAAAGTGTTATTGTGTCTCATCTTCAGCGGGGGCGGACTGGTGCTTGAAAAAATGATCGACAATTACCCAGGATCGGAAGTGTTTCAACCGGTCATTAACGGAATTGGGGGCAACCTGGTGTCAGTGCACGCATCTCGAATGTCAACCATGTTACATCAGTCGTCTATTATGGGAATTTTGCCGCCGCATGGCAAAATTTGGATGTTCCCGTGGACGGCGCTTTTCGTAGGATGTGCGTACACGAAGTTTTTTTCTTTGGGCGCGATTTTATTTTGAAAATGTACTTTCTTCGAGAAATTCTTCTTTAACATTATTATCTCTTATCTCCACTTGTCTTTCTTTCTTTTGTTTAGAGAAAAAAATAAATTTCTAAATACTTGTTTAATCTTTGATTAATATGTTTTTAATTAAAAGATTTATTGTACTTTTTTTTTTTTAATTTTGATGACATTTTCTTTCTTTACAAACAGCTCCGTACGCCAAGGTCGCCAGATTGCTCGTCGCCATGGCGATTCCTGGCCAATTGATCTTCGTCTTTATCGCCGATGCGTTGAATCCAGGCGAATGTTCACTGCACGCGTATTTCGTGCTTTCCTACATAATCGCTTCCGTGGTACAGGTAAGATAATAATAATATTTCGTTTATAAAATCTCGCATGAGAGAAAATTCAAAAAAAAAGACGCTACAAAAAAAAGTCTTTATTTTATTTCAGGTAATGATCCTGTTGTACGTCGCGCACACAATTATTCACGCGATGTGGAGGTTCAAAATTGATCCCGACAACTCGGCAATTCCGTACTTGACAGCACTGGGCGATCTTAGCGGATCGTTGCTCCTAGCGTTGGCTTTCTTCTTCATATACGAGATCAATCGACCTTACTGCATTGAATAAGTAATGAAAAATCTGATTTATATATTTGTCCATAAATATATAAATTTTTTTTTTATTTACATCAAAACGATGAGAGCGCCCGGTATACAGCACGAGAAGCTTGCAGATCCACATTCGTATAGTTGCGATTCAACCTCCGAGTACGAGATAGGTTTAGAAGGTCAATATTTTGAATCACGTCTGTGAACATACGGAAAAAAAATTCGAATATCCCGTTTTTGCGACGTTTATTCGAAATGTGACTGTTGTGTCAAAGCAAAAAGCCGCAAGAAACAATGGCCAGACACACAAAACAGAACGAGATACGATAAAAAACAAATCAGATATCAAATATACAAAATCCTTCCAAAAGATACTTGTTTTAACACGAAAATATACAAATGCGAAATAAAAAAGTTGTTTAATGAAGTTGATGATTGCGTTTTTTTACTTGTGAAGCGCAATTTTTTGGTGCACGTGTGCGCGGCTGTTTCTTGTACGGACATTTGTGTACAGTCGATTTAGTGGCAAAGTAACATATTTGGAGAGAAGATGTTCCACATATGGGGTCGAATTGCCTCTAAATCTCGAACTTCTAGACTATATTTTTCGTATCACGTTTTAACACGAATCAAAACGGAGGTAAAGTTACAATCAAGTTTTTATTCACAGTCTAATTTCGAATTTATTATAGTATTATTAAATGCAAATTGCGGAACTTACAAATGTTTTTAAGTCGGGAGTCAATAATTTACACTGCGTGTGCGTGTCAGGACAAAAAATCGGATGTTTATATATATATATATATATGTGTATATATGTGAATACATGTACATATATAAACACATACATAAATATATACCAGCATAGACATTTTAAACATATACAAAACCAACGTGTGTTTTAACTGTATAAGTGATCGTGAGTCAGACAGCTTTACTGAATAAACGAATGCCATTGCCGAGAAGATTTTGTATTTTTTTTTTTTTTTTCTAGAAGTCACAACGTTTGAGAGAGGAATCGTATAGTGGCGGAATGCTAATTGTGTAATTGTAAAATTGCGACGCAATTTGCGGCTCAATTAAAGCAGCGACTCTGAAAAAAAGTGGCGGTATCTTAAATACGTATAAAGCAAAACACATGATTGTTGTTTCTCACAGCTATACCTCTCTTAATTGTACATATTATCTTATTTAATTGCGCAACGCGCGCCAGCGCGATTTTCATGCCACCCGTTACACAACGCAAAGTCTCGGACGATGTCAAATAATTAGTCAATTACTTGCGTCTTGAAACATGCGAAAATTCAACGCTAAATATCTTGTTTTACAATAACGTGGTGTACAATAACATTCTCACGCATTTGTGCGCGCGCTATATAGCTAAACAAATGTTTGCCAAACATTTTTAGGATTTTCAAATTCACGCTAGTTAGTTTTTTTTTTTTTTTTCTTATAATAGCATCTTTAAGACAAGACAATAAGAAAAGCTAAAGTACAACGTTTAACAATGGCGCTATTTAGAAAGCATGATGTGATAACAAAAAAAAAACGGATTATAATGAGAATATTGATATTTTGTAATCGCACTCTTAGAAATGAAAACTACTGTTCAGTAATAATTTTAATACTCAAAATAAGTATTATTAAAACACACATCACTATTAAATTTCTGCAATGATATGGCGGACGATATCGCCTTAATCTATTTTGAATATCTCTATATGTTCATCTTTGAAAGTATTCAATAATATTGTACGTACATACATACTTTTAAGTATTTTGTAAATAATAATTGTAATACTTGACAATGAAAATAGTTTCTTCAACAAACCGAATATATTTTAGCATTTTTAATTAATGTAATCGCAAATTATTATTTATGTTCCTTTTGTAATAATTTTCAACACACATATATTACAATAAAAGCGTATAAAATAACTAGCAAATGTACTTATTCATATTTTTACATGAGTATAAACGTATAATCCACGTGTGTATTCAACGAGTCAATAGATTCTAAGCTTTTGTTGTAATATACGTGTTGCAGATCGTGTACGAATATAAAAAAAAAGGCAAATATATCTTCGACCAGTATTTTTTATTGCAACGCTTTTGTCGGAAAGTGTACTTATATATTCATCTCTCTCTTTTATCAATTTAGATACCCTAGTTATTCTTTATAAAATTAACATACGTCGTACATATAATTTACCTTGTATTTCGATTATAAATTAAGTAGCGCTGAAAAATATTACAATTTTTTACAAATAA
This sequence comes from Pseudomyrmex pallidus, assembly GCA_014825455.1. NCBI lineage: Eukaryota > Metazoa > Arthropoda > Insecta > Hymenoptera > Formicidae > Pseudomyrmex > Pseudomyrmex pallidus. Next base: position 8,284 of record QVNV01025851.1, on the reverse strand, counting down.
ATAGAACAATTTTACAATCCGCTAAGAACAAGAGATTATAAGCGCGAAGAAAACACATATTTTCGGGATATATCTTGTATATGTGACTTACGTGGGAAAAGTTACAGAGATCTCATGTGATTACGAAGAACACACACATTTGTACGATATATTTTCAATTTACTGGTACGTTGAAAGTCACGACGGAGTGGAATCTTCCAACTTTGTTAATTTGCAAATAAATATCCTCACACTTGATCGTCTCATATTTTGTTTTTCTTACAAATAGCGCAAATATTTTTTTGTGCGTTATTACCTCTCTCGTAAATCGTCTTCGTTGATTGCGTCAACAAGACGTAACACCTGGCAAATAAATTACATCCGGTGAAGAAGATATATAGATTTTTGGCGACGGTTCTTTTTCTCTGAAGCAGCGCTCGGATTTGTTCGCACATCTCGGCTGATGTCTGACCGCGTAATGCGATTAATCGATGATTCCAACAAAGTTATCGATTGATTGATCAGAGAATTTTGATGAGATCATATTACGGTAACTTGGTTACCGTCGGACGACGTTCAACGACGTTTCTCGCTTATCGACGGCGGAACGAAAATCAATTTCGAAAAACTGCGTTGTCGCTCCGTCAGCGTCGCTAGTGTCGCGGAGGTGTCCCGAGTATCGACGCGCACTGGATCGGACGAACCTGTGCGTTTTTAGTACCTGATCATTCGCGCGACTTCGGAAATCGGGTGCACCGGAGGAGTGCGCGCGGTAACACGTCCTTGATGCGTAACGCGTGTGTGTGCGTGCGTGCGCGAAGTGATTAGATTTGATACCCGTTATTATTGGCGCATCGCGATCCTCGTTGTTTCTCTATCTAATCGCGCGTCGATATCTCGGTCTTGATGTGTGTTACGGGACAATTTTTCGCATCGCCGCGTTGTTGCTCGCCTAATACAACACATACGCACACAGACAGAGCGGAGTGCCGCGATGTGCGAGCGCCCGTTAATCAGTCGTACTTGTCGCGGTCATGAACGTCGCTGATTTCGTCGTTTGAGTAAAACAGATCGGCCCTGTACCACCTCGCTTCCCCCTCCTAAGTCTGGCCTAAGCCGATCATTATGCCGATTATGCCAATCCGCGTATGCCTGTTGCTGTCTCGCCATCCTACGACCGGTCTAAAGGCAAGAGGTAATTCAATTGGAACAGTTCGAGTTTGACGAGACGAGACGTTCTCTCTCTCTCTTTCTTTTTCTATCCTTTCCTCACACTGTCTAGCTCCCAGAAGCTCTGTTACAGCTTTACTATCTAACACGAAAAGTATGTGTGTGTGTGTGTAGAGAAAAGCAGTCGCGCGCCGGTCAACCTGATCCGGTCGGAAATAAAGGGCGTAGTAAGGCACCTTATGACGAAACGTAACGCACCTGCCAGCCTTTGCCCCCAACGCGCGCGTTCGACGATATTATTTTCAGAACGATAGTCTTAGGTCGCGAAATTATCGATCGAACGTCAAATTTCTCGATTATTTTTTTAAGCAAAACGTGTACACATACGCGCAAGAATTGCAAATAAACAAGTAATTTGTTGTTTCAAGTGCCGTAAATATTGGGCGTTTGTAAAGGTTCGAGTTTCGTGATAAAAAAATTATGATTGGTTATTCGGTCAACGCACCGAAGTGTGTTTGTTTTTTATTTCTGCGGCATTTAGAAGATTAATATTTTTCTCAGTTTGTTTACTTTGCCGCCAAGTGTTTGTACGTATCTACCTGTTTGTCCCTATCTACTCGTCTATTATCAGTTGTTTTTTCTGGTTTCTTCTCAAACTTCGACTACCGAAACCGCGCTTTAAAACAATTACACGCAAAACATTCGATTACCAATTTGTGCGATTATTGCACAACAATCGCAGTGTGTGTGTAAGCGCGCCACACTGTGTCGAGGGCGACCGTCGGAACCGCTTTTGCTGTGCGTGTGCCGTTTTATAAATACAAACCGATAAGCCGCCACTTTTGGTTACGACTAGAAACAGAACACCGTGTTTGTGTGTGTCCCGTGTGTGCCTAGGGTTTAGACCCTGCGCAGAAAATGTTTCATAGCTCGATTATACACAGTAGGTCGATTTAGAGGTGGGTGGTTGCGCACAAACGATCTCCGCCCGTGGAAAGGGATTCTGAGAGAGAATTTCTCGCGTCAAATGATGGGAAATAAGAAGCTCTCACGCGCGTTTGTTTGAGAGCAACACGCCGTCATATCGCGCGTGTGTGTGTGTGTGTGTTAGCTATTTATTGCGCGTGTGTGTCCGCGGGAGGCATGCACGCGCGTTAAACTCCGGAGCACCACGCACCGAGCGTCAATTAGCGATGCCGACGGCGGCTTCGCCCGCGCGCGCTGGAACGGACCGGCACGCGTTAATTTTAGCGTAATGGATCGATCTAAGAGGAGGATGCGTTTTTAAATAGCCCTCTCCCGAGAGAGAGATCTATCGCGCCACGCTCGTTACATTTCGAAACCCGCACTTTATTTCTCTCCGAGACAGATCGTCCGGCGCGCGTAATCTCCGTTTTCTCTTGCGATGTTTTTCGCGTCGGAAATGCCGCGTGAAATTTGACGGATCGATCAAAATCCCGCGACGTATAATTTTAATCGCAGCAGACAATTTATCATCGTTGAGAAAAAAAAAAAAAGTTCAGCTTCGAGCGGACTTGTGAGTCAATCTCGCGCGATAACGCTTGTGTGAACTACATTTTCTTCATTGTTTGTTGTCGTAAAAAAAGACTTAGAAGCGAAGTAAGAGAGTGACAGTTGTCATTCGCAACTTGTGTTCGTGATTGAATGCGTGCTACGTGCGTGCTTGTTTGTAAAAGTTCAATTCGCACGTTCGCGAATAATATTCTCATTATTTTGTTCAAAATCTTTCGACGCGTAGTTTTTTTTGTCTTCGTCATTGTGTCCCGATGATTTTACGCGCAATGTACGCGATGATTGACTGCAATTATCACCGCAACACGATGATCGTAGGATGCAACGGAGTCAGTTGAGGGACTTTTCATCCTGGATGACGCGTCTATTGTCAGAACCTGGAGACGGTCACAGTTGGATGATCGAGGGATTCAAGATGTTCAGCTCCAAGAACACAAGCACGTCAAACAGCAGGTTTTACACCGATCTGGACATCACGTCGGAGAACGAAATTAAATATGAATCCGAACGGGAGGACGAACATTCCAAAAAGACGCCGCGTTTGTCGGAACGGCAAAGTGCGAGCAGCGAAAACGGGAACTCGCAGGATTCGGACGTGTCGTCGGTGTCGGGTGTCGAGGAGCGGCAGTACGTTAGACATTCCTTCCACAGGATCGCCAGTTTCGGCGGCTTTCCGCGATTTCAGTCGTTCGTCATGTCCGCTTCGACGCCGGCCGAATGCATCGATATCAGGAGGCGCGAGGAGACCTCAACGGAAACGTCCTTTATTCAAATGTCACATAGCGTCCTAGAATACAGAAGCAGCAGGTAGGTGCAGAGATCTGTGAGAAAAATAATCAACAAATCACATATGTTTTAATAGAAAAAAAAATTTTTTTTAAATGTATCTTTCTAAAAACACCGCAGTTACGTAGCTTCGGAGAGGAGGTCTCACCAGTATACATTGGATGCGTACGCAGTGAGCGAATCCGAAAGTGAAGAGGAGTCGGAGGAAACAAGGTCTTCGGAGACCGACTCGGCTATAATTGCTGATCACACGGACGAGTCCACGCCGGAACCTAATAAATTGATTGTGAAGAAGGACTCGCCCGACTCGAAGAAGAAGAAGGCGTTTCGCGTGGCGCAGGAGTTGTTGGCAACCGAAAAGAATTACGTGAACATCTTGCATCTGATCGACCAGGTGTTTCAATTTAGAGTAGATCAGGAAAACAGAGCCCATCCAATGTTCTCGCCGGAGACTGTCCAGCACATGTTTTCAAATATTAAATCTATTTATAAGTTTCACAACGATTTTTTGTTGCCCCAACTCGAAGAGAGAATGCAATGTTGGGATTTGAATCCGAGAATTGGCGACATAATGAAGAACTTCGCGCCGTTTCTCAAGATGTACACGGAATACGTGAAGAATTTCGATCACGCTATGAATCTTATAAACACGTTGCAAAACAAAGTTCCCAGATTCGCGGCAATCGTTAATGAAATTCAGAAACTCGACGAGTGCGGCAAGCTGACGCTGTCTCATCACATGCTGAGCCCGATACAGAGGCTGCCGCGTTATGAGTTGCTTCTCAAGGATTATTTGCGAAATCTCGCAGATGACAATTTGGATTACGAGGACACGCGAAGTAAGCAAATATTTTATATTCACTGTACAACACGGGTTTCTGTTTTCGGAAAATTGCATGTTCTTTGTATTTTTTTAATGATTAAGAGACACACGTAAAATGTGAAATTTCTAGAGGCCCTTGAATTAGTTTCGACCGCTGCGAATCACACGAACGAAGCGATGAAGAAAATCGATAAGTTTAAGAAACTTTTGGAAATCCAAGAGAGCATATATGATGCAACTGATCTAGTCAGTGCGACTCGCGAACTAGTGAGGGAAGGACGTATAGTGAAAATTTCAGCGCGTAGCGGTGATCATCAGGAGAGACATTTGTTTTTAGTAATTATCGCAATTATCGTTATTTTTATTCACAGATTACACGGTAAAACGGAAGTTACTAACGAGTTTATCTTTTTTTTTTTGCAGTTTAGTGATTTATTATTACTCTGTTCAATAAGACTGATACCCGGTCCAATGTACCGACTAAGAGCCAAATTTATGGTAGAAAATTTACAAGTAGTCGAAGGCGATAATCTAGAAACCGCGAATACTTTTTACATAAGAGATGAAAACAAAAGCGTCGAACTCTATACGCATGCCGCGGCGGAGAAAGCGGCGTGGTTGGACGCGCTGTTCCAAACGATGCAGGAGATCATGAGACGCAAGGCCAGTTTGAAAACTGGCGGTGTTAAAACTTCCCTGGTTAAGGCTGATGATGTAACTAGGTGCATGGATTGCGAAGTTAGTTTTTCTGTGATGAAGCGCAAACACAACTGCCGGGCATGTGGAATAGTTAGTATATATATTTGCGTTCAAATTAATTCTCCCTCTCCTTCTGAAACTTGGATCAATGTGGCGTAAAACGCGTTTCTCATCTTTCTCTAGGTGATCTGTAGTAAATGCTCAAATCAGAAATTATTGTTCGAAGACAATAAAAACATGAGAGTGTGCAGATTATGTCACGCCGCGCTCACTCAACCGCTCCCCAAATCACCATCGTCACCATCTGGACCGGTGCCAAGTTTGCTGCAAGTATCGGCGCGCGCGCCCTCAGTATTATCCGGATATCTCTTACTGAAAACGCAAGCCAGTAAACCCTGGACGAGACGTTGGTTCGCGTTGCACGTTGATTTTGTTCTATACTCGTTCAAATCGGAATCGGAAAGCATGGCCATGACGGCGACACCCATGCCGGGCTTCATGGTGACCGAAGGTACAAAATTACCTGATGAGGATCCCCTGAACACGAAAGATCGAATAAGAGCGTTCAAGATGCATCATTCTAGGAAATGTTACTATCTCCAAGCATCTTCTCAAGAGGACAAAGAAAAGTAGGTGAAAGAAATTTTTGTTTTATTTAATTCAAAATTTTTGTTATAAAAAATAACATCCTCCATATATTTCTTTAGGTGGATGCATGCGTTGGAGTTGGCTACAAAGGCTGAACTACCTCATTTTACGCAGGCGGAAAATGAAAGCGCACAAGAAAGTCAATCGGTAAACGATGTACAATGAATGTTCGTACCTTTTTATCTACCAAACTAGTAAATTTTTTTACTATCGTAAAAAAAAAAAAAAAAAAAAAAACGAGAAGATACGACACAGCAATGTAAGATAATCGTTAGTAGTTAATTAGCTATATTGAAAATGACGTTAAAACTTATGTTAACACATATAATATATATTGTTGTTAGTATACACTCTATATGTGTGTACATATATGTTTGCATATATCTATTTATTAAATGTGTATATGCACACACACGTGTACACACGCACAAGAGAGAAATCGAGTCAATAACGGCGAAAACGCCGAAAAAAACGCTTGTTGTTTTGTATACTGTTCTGTTATAGTATATTTATAAAAAATATATATATGTCTTTCGATCATGATGCGCTGTGCTACAACCGTACTCTTTGCAATCAGGATCGACATGTCGCAATGCTTGAGAAGTTAATCCATCGCTTCAGTGATAGTATGTTATCTAAGCTATAAGAAAATCATTAAAAAAAATTTTTTTTTTTTTTATTAAACGCGTAATGAGATCTATAGTTTTATTAATAAATTTATTTCGTCGTAGTGAAAATTTCCGCAAGTTGTTTGAACATATCATGCGGTTTTTATCCCCCGAGTATGAATGTGAATATAATGGTAAAAATTATTTTTTTCTTTTTTTTTTTTACCCATTCCCTTACCTCGTACTTGCACGATGTCTGAAATTGTTTTATGATCGATCATCACGTTTCTGGAACAGCAGCCGAAAATTATCAGGTACGTTCGTGAATGTATGTACGTTTTTTATATCCTCGTTCGGTTGTTCGTAGCTAAGAATATAATGCGATGCGATCATGATTAGTCCAATTTTTGTCATTATTGTGGCCATTTTCTGTCCTGAAAATATACAAACAAAAAATTGTCAAACCAAATTTTATGTTTTTCTTTTAATACACAAATGTGTGATGTAGAACGGAATATAAATTTATGACTTGATTTTTTTTTATGGATGTTTTCATAAAACCGACCTATGCATGACCGAGGCCCAAGGCCGAATGGCAACGATTCGTGAAATTTTTTGTTCTCGTAATCTCTCGTTGGGATGAATTCTTGCGGATTGGAAAAATATTTCGGATCGTGATTGATGGAATTTGCGGACATGTACACCGAAACGCCCTTTTCAATTATCAATCCAGTGTTCTCTATCTGAAAACAAAAACATTCACAACACGGTTGCGGAAGTAATAATAGTCTCTTGTCTGATAAAATCTCGTTGGTTTACTTTGTAGTCCCTCGTAGCTATTCTATCGGTCATGGGTAGAGGAGGATACAATCTCAGTATTTCGACCACAAGAGAATCTAAGAATGGCATTTCGTTGATCAGATCCGGAGTTAATTCTTTGTTCGTTATGTACGTCTGTATTTCGTCGTGCAAAGTGACTTGATGCTCCGGGTGACGAGCCAATTCGTACAGACAAAACGAGAGCGCGTCGGTAGTTGCCTCGAATCCAGCAACCATAAAACTGATTGGGTGCGCTAGCAAATTTCTTCCCTCGAACTCTGTTACAACGAGAAGATGTGACACACGTAAGTACAAATATAATAATATATTGCGTTCTGAACATGACAATAAGAAATATTAACATAAGTCAATTTAAATTTAATAAAGAGATTGTGATAAAAGATTACTAATGCTATTATATGTGTGTCTATGTATTACAAGTTACATAGTAACTTGCAATATAACAAGTACTACTGTTGCTACTATTCAAATTGTTTTACAAAAGTTGAATGTAATTATAATTAAAATAAAAGCTCTAAAAAAAAACGCAATATAATTCAGAAATAAAAACACAAAGAGCTAAAATTAGTTCACACTGGTGTTGGTGAAAAAATGAAGGTGAGAATTCATGTAAATTTCGTGAAACGTTTCGATCGTTTTTATTTCGATCTTCTTCAGCCAAATGTATATTAAAAAATTAACTAATTTTAGCTATGTTTTTATTTCCGAAAAGTTGAATGATTTTTTTACTGTAAATAGGATTTTGCTCTCCATTCTTGAGCGCTATGAGAACATCGATGAAGTCTCCTCTTTTGCTCCCTGTTTTTTCTCTAGTACTTATGGAATTCCAGAAAACTGACTTGAAATTTTCCAGGGTCCGTTTTTTCAACGGTCTGATTAGATGGCACCAGTCGGGAATAAAAAAAAAGATCAAGAAAGTCAGAATGGATTGTAGGTCGCAGAAAAATTTCACACCTGTAATTAATTGACACAATATAAAGTTGGCACAAAATATATTTACTGATTAAAAGTTTTTATATAAGAAGCGGAAAAAAAATTTGACTCGTGTGAGAAAAACTCGTCAGTTTTACACAAAGAATGTTTTTTTATTAGTTTCGTTAAACAAAATTACTAGGCTTGCAACGAATATTCGGCAGATATTCGGTATTCGGCCTATTCGGCCACTCTTTTACTATTCGGCCGAATACCGAATAGTAAA
>QVNV01025850.1:0-20425 GCA_014825455.1 Pseudomyrmex pallidus | reverse complement strand
ATGAATTTATGAATTGAAATTTCAATTCAAAAAACACACGTGTAAAAATTTACACGTAAACCTGTATATATATATATATATATACACATTTTGTTTGTTTTTTTTAATTTTAATTTTATGAAAATAACTATTTTTATTACCGCTGTACACGATACGATGCAGAAGTGTTTCGCACTTTTTCTCGACCTCGTTTTGAAATTATGAAAAGAAAATTGATAGAGAAGAAAGAGAGAAAAAGAGAGAGAGAAAAATCCATTTTGCAAGAATATGTGTAAACTCCTTCAACGTCGGAGATGGTTTAAAAATAACGTGGCCAGAAGTGAAGAAGAAAATGTGGAACGAATCAATTTTAAATGAAGCAGCGCCGACGAAGATTCAATACTTCCTCTTACGATGCTGGTCTTTTGCGATACATCGCGTCTGACACGTGTCGATACATCGAAGAGGAAAGATAGATAGACTCGCGAGTGCGCTTTTCCGCGAGTTATTTAATTTTGCGAAATTTGATGGAAAATTTAACAAACTCGGAAAGAGAGGCGCGCAGCGATAGATCGGTCGGTTTCGCAGAGAGTTCAATGCCTGGTGTTTGCACATTCGCAAAGGTACAAGTTCTCGATCTTTCAAACTAGAAATTAATTTACACATCCTTGAAACTTTTATTTCTAAAATTTGAAATATTTTCCTTCAATTTCGATTAATTTAAATGTGAGAAAAAAAATAGACTTTGAAGCGATATTGAAGTACGGAGTTTATACGCAATTGTGTGATCTCTATTAATATCCTCGCAACTCCGTCGATATCGCGTATGTAGATTAATCCTTGACCTGACCGACCCTTTGAATTGTTCATCAAAAGCAGGAAGTTCGTCACACACGCGCAAATAGAAGCCCTATTAATTCTAATCAAGGTCGTTAGATGCGAGTGAGACTTCGCTAGGAAATTTGCATTACACATCTTATTTCGTTATACGCGATAAAATAATTTTCGCCGTATAACAGCAGAACGTAAGTGCGAACGAAATGTGCGGATAATTGAACTTCTTTTAATAGTAGATTTGCATGAAATAAACTACTCATTTTTTTACTTAAACACATGTTTACGCAATGGCTGCTTGTGAATTACTGATTTTAGTAACAAAATCGACGCAGCAGCGTCCAAAAAAAAAAAAACAAATTTCTGTCGGTGAGATTCGGACTTTGTCGTACTAGGTTTTACATTTCACTTTGACGGTCGGGGATAATTACCGATGAGGGTGAAGACTCCGAGCAGCGGGCTGAGGGCGCGATTCGCCAGCATCATGTCGTTCTGGCTCTGCGCAGCCTTTCTTCTCTTAAACGCGGCAGCCCACACACCGACGCCCAGCACCGCAATGTAAAACAGAATCACACCAATTACACCCGTCACGTAGACTCCCATCTTCTTCTAGCGTTGTGCGCGTTCTCTTTTCCACATGTACAGACCCTGCAACTGTGAATGATCAGTGAGTAAAGGCGCGACGACTGTCAAATAGTTCGGTAAAAAAAAACAATCTGCACCTGTTTCAACTGTTGATCGAAAGTAATCAATGTCTTTTCAGAAAATTTATTGCTTTTCTAATAGAAAGCCATTCATTCCTTTGATCATTTTTTACATTTTATTAAATATTTACAAGACAAACGGTGAAAGATCAGAATAAAAGATGTGAAATATCGATTAATATTTTTTTACGCGCATTTACGAAAATCCAAGTTTGCTTGTTTAGCAATAATTTTATTAAAAAACAGCTGGCGGATTTATTCCTCTGCTGTCACGACAACAGTCGTGATGTAATATATGATAGGAGGGTTCCTCTAATGGCAGTAGTAATGGGTAACAACCGGACGTAAGTTGTTATTCTTTGTATGAGATTATATTATATACACGATTTGTTTATTTGTTTGTGCGTACGTGTGCGTGCGTGCGTGCGTGCGTGCGTGTGTGTGTGTGTGTGTGTGTGTGTGTGTGTGTGTGTGTGTGTGTGTGTGTGTGTGTGTGTGTCAAAGTTAGGACGCGCGAGTTTTGCGAGTCGCCGTCTATGAAACACGTACTTTGTTACACAAGTATCACATCTCGAGCGTCGTCGTATACTTCAACATGTGTAACAAGCTCGATTATAATGGCTATTATATACGTATATATGGAACACAATAGATAGAGTGACACGCGGAGAGGTAGGCGCGGATTAATCGGATGTAAAACCCCGCTCTCTCTCTCTCTCTCTCTCTCTCTCTCTCTCTCTCTCTTTCTGGCGCTCGCGCGCGCGATCAATACCACGTTAATTATTCCGTCTCCTTGATTAACATCGCTGTACAAATAAGCTCGCGTAGTCGTACGTCTCTCCGCTTATTAGTCGGCGCAAAAAGCTCTCGACCTTTGAATATATTTAGAAATCGATATATCCGCGGACTTGCACAACGAAAAGTAACTCATAAAAACACACTCGTGGAAAGACAAAAATTTATTAATAATATTATTCGCTCGCGCGCGTATACGCCCCGTGTTGTTTAATTAATTTTCTTTTACATCGTATTGAAATCAAAGTAATTTTGCTTCTCTCGTATCTAAAAATGGCTGAAGTATCATCGATTTACGTTATTTCGGGATCTAGATTTAGAAGGTAATAATTTAATCTCTGTCCCTCTCTCTCTCTCTCCCTTTTTCTTTTTATGAAAATAAATATGTCATAGTCAATCAATTTTCATCACACACTCGTGACGATTCTTATTAGATAAAAGAAACTACAAAAAATTTTTATTTTACAAGAGACACACACGAGTCATCGTGTACTGAGATATATATTCTTCGTTATCTGCTCTAGATTGAACGCTCGTTCAGCCGCGATAACTCGTCGTGACCGATGACATACACCGGTGACATTTTGCTATTGAGCACATTTCGCGCGCGGGAGTCTGCGCGCCGCAGCTCATCGTGGAAAAAAACTAATCGAGCGCGACGGCAATTATCGCGCGTTTTAAAATTCAAGTGTGGCCCAGATATCGGGTCACACCAGGATGGGTCGTGACCCGCACACGGAAAAGTTCAGCGCTAGTTTGAGATCCTATATGCGAATTTCGAAACGGTCCGCATTCATCAAATATTCATTCGGCGCTTTCGGGAGCGAGAAGTTGACGACTACGAATGGTCTGTAAGAAATGTATACGTCAGGAAGAAAGTACTTGATAGTCACTAGAGTTGGTGCAAAAACTTTGCACCACGCAGGTTTTGCATATTTTTTTCAAATATCTCTCGGCCCGCCTGTCAATTCTGCTGACTCTATCACGCTATCACCGCTTATTATAAGCGCAGTACAGCCGCAACGTGATCTCAACACCTATTTATTTACAAAATAAGATAAAAGACGCTCGTTATATAAATAATAATAAGAAAGAAACAAGATCGTTATAGAGCCAAAAACAGCTGTATAAATATATTTAACAATAAATCGCTACAGTAGCGCTAAAATAAAAAACTTGAAATGAGTCCTATAACGAACACAACTTGTATTGTAAAGAATGCATAATAATAACGCAAACAAATTTCGGTTACTTGCGACACAACGGTGTACAGAGTCAATTGATTTTAAGAGGCAACTATTTATATACATATTCCTATTAAATGGAAATGGTAAATAAGTAAAACCGTATTCAAATTCAATTATTGACAATTTTGTTCAATAGATTGAAACAAGAACTATCTAACATATCAAGATCATTGATCAAGTTAAGACCATGAGATTGAATTTTGATGTGAACCATTTCCGAAATTAGTTTCTTATAAAAATTCGGCTTGCGGTCTAAAATTACATTTTATAATATCCAAATTAACCTGACACTCTCACTATGAAAAAACATTTTTAATCCGTAAACGACACGTTTAAGTTGTGTTCGTGAGAAGTGATTGTCCTTGCGGGCTCTTATTAAATTGTTGAGTCTGTTGTAGCCAATTAAAAAAATGCGTGCCCCTTGAACGAATATCTAACAGACTCTGAAATATCCTTAATGTAATGAAAAACGACAACATTCCTCTCATCGGTGTGTTTGACACTCTCAGCATTAGTGGTTTAGTGAAAACTAGTTTTTTAATCCTGGCATTGATGCTTTCAAAAATCAAATCAAGTGGATATCCCATTGTCTGATAGAATATCCTGACACATCCTGACTTTCACAGAAAGAACATCATTTTTTGTATTAATATTCTATTAGACAATGAGTATCCACTTGATTTGATTGTGAGATGAGTGCATCGTATTAAATCAAAGAAAAGAAACAAAATATATCTATAAAACGCATTAAACTTCTTTTTAATTAACTATATTTTTTAATGAGGTTTTTATCTTTCTCTGTTTTTTTTACGTTCACTCAAATCAAATATACATTGAAGAGTTATATTTATAACTAGTAATATAAGTTATATTTATATTTACACGCGGAAAAGTTTAGCAAAACCATATGGTTTTGAAAGTTTGCCAATGAATTATTTGTAGAGCAGATGTCATAAACTCGTAGAGCGCATAAAACTGTTTTAGAATATAAATTCACAGATCGTTGCGTGTTGCGCGCGATATCATTTGTTTTTCCGAGTTTGAGAACTATCGGCACGTCTTTTTTTTAAGCAACAACGCGCTTTCACGCTTGTACGCGAACAGTTTTAAATCACTACCGCTTCACTTGGTAATCCATTTGACATTCCCGCTGTATAAAAAAGCGTACATGTGCGAATTGTTACACTTAAACGTCGATAATCAATAAGCGCGTCTGCTTTTATTGCGAAACAAGTCTCGGTAAATTAAGGAAAGTAAGCGAAGTTCTTGGCTTGCTTTCAAGTGTATTTGAATCTGACAAACCGCGTGTTAGGCTTCTGTCGCGCGAAGGTTTTATTTGACGTGTAAGAAAAAAAAAAAAAAAAAAAAAAAATTTAGCTCTGTTACAGAAAAACACCAGTGATCTCTTTAGATTAAATTTAAGACAGATTTATATTTTTTTTTCTATCATTCATTCATTCATTCATTCATTCATATTTTCTTTTCTAAAACTACAAAGAGGACAAACGTGCAAATTTATTATTTCTCTTAAGAAATAAATTATAGGAAGTAACTTTTTTTTCTCTGTGGATAATGTGTTCTCGCGCCTATAATCTCATTATCTCACCAACGCAAAAATAGAGAAAGAAGCTTGATACGCGCTTGATCGAGGTGAAGGGTAAGCAGCCCTCAAAGGGCGAGGCAAAAAGGTGCGAGAGTTGACCGACGTTAATTTTATGCGAAGGCGTCTCTCTCAAGGTTCACCAATCGCAGAAGAAATTTTCACAACAGAATATTCCCAATTACGAGTATCACAGCCAAGGGCCCCTATTCTGTAGAAGGGTGATGAAGAGCAGGAGAAAGAGGGAGAGAGAGATTATATTTGCGATGCCGCGTGGGAGAAGAGCCTCTTGAAAGGGATATGAGAAGCTTGTCAACGTAACCGAATGGAAATCTATACATGAACGGAATATATTTGGCGATTTCTTCTAAGTAAAGCGACTTAGAAGACTTAATATTATTGCCAAACTCTATTTTTCAATTATCAAAACAAAAAAAAAATAATAAATGATTATTATTACATGTGACAAAATCACGCACGGCGACAACACCGATGCGATCGTCGAAACGCGCAGAACTTCGAGGTGCGACGTTTCAAAAGCTGTGCGACGTTAAGCGCGTGGGAAAGAATGTTATTATACGTTGCAACGGTAAGATAACATACATAGTACCCCGCGGGTTGTGGAAATCCGAGCGTTGGCAGAATCCCGTTCTACTTCTCTCTGCGTGGGCGAGAGAAACAATTCTCGCATGTGTGTAAAGTGCGCGAAGGATCGTTTGGCTCGGTTTTCTCTCGCGAACGAAATCAGCGCAGTTTATCTTTGAATTCGAAGTCTGGGCCGCCCAGTTCGTTGCCAACTTTTCGAAGCAGTCACCGCGATGTGTTGTCCGTCACAGACGCCAAGTGTAAAATCGATCCGCGCCTTTTCATTCTTCGATTTTACTACGGGAGGTGGAAAGTTGAGGACTATTACAGCCTCCCTTTTGTGATCTCTTCGAACGGCCTCTCCACAGTGACCCAATTTGCGGCGAGTGAATGATATCATTACCATACAAGCATATTTCCGTACTTGTGCGAAATTTACCAGCAGCGATGTAACAACATGAACTCGCTCTGTTGGGTTTATCTTATACTTTCTTCTCGATGTGTAAAAATGTTATATCGAGAAGAGGAAAAACAAAGGCAATTTTTTTTCTGATCTGTGTATATCGCAGTTCCAATCTAAGCTTCCAATATAGAGCTAATAGAAAGAAACATATGTACGCGAATTTATAAGCAAACAAAAAAAAGGAAGCGATTTTACTTCCCGATATTGTTATAGACACACTTATTGGACGAGTGTGTAATGAAGCGTCACGAATCGGGCAGCACTCCGGCGCGAAAGCGTTTAGAAAACAAGAAAGAGAAAAGAAAGATTAATTAATTTAAGGCGCGCTTTGTGGGAAGCGTAAGCTCACCTCAAGTGTGAATAAAAACAATTGCAACAAAAGCGAACATACGGGAAGTAAACTGATAAGAAAGAAGCAAAAGAGAAAAAGAGAAGAGAGAGGGGAAAAAATCGAAATTTCGAGTCGTACTGCTTACCACCGGCTACCCTCAGCGGGATGATCATGCAGCGCACCCTCTCACGCGGACGTGCCCATCTCTCGCCGTGCGGCTCTCATGCGATTTCCTATTTTTCACGGGCCCGCTGCCACGGGGAGCTCCAGAGAGAGAGAGAGAGAGAGAGAGAAATCGGCTCTTCCGGGGCGGCACGCGGAATCGACAACTCGCACAACTCCGGCCGGGGCGTTAGCCGCGCGACAGAGAGGAGCCAGGCGCAGATACGACTGAATCTCTCCTACGTACTCAGCATCCCGCACGGCTGGCTGACACGCTGGACCGCGCCGCCACTTCGCTTAGGGGGGTAGCGCGCGCGCCACGGACAAGGACGGAGCCGGCGGTCGCGCGCGCGCAAGGTGCACAGGATATATAGGGTGAACCGATATAGGGAAGCGAAACTGGAAATTGGGTAATTCCTTCTGACAGAGTCAGACACGTACATGTCGGCGAGAAAGCGGAGAATAAAATATTGTTTTTTAAATAAAGAATTTGTTTTTTCGAGAAAAAACATGTTTTTGCGAGTTTTGCAAACATTGACGAGATTTATTTTGCTCGTTTAGTGTCATTTATTTTTGTTATTTCACGTTGAGACAGTTCAAACTGACGGAATATTAATTTTATTCAAGTTGTTGAATATTAAAAAACGAAAAGAATGACGACGGTAAAATTCGTTGCTAAAAATTATTGATGATTGAAGTAATCAAATGTATTTCCGGACACCCTGTATATAACGGAAGAGCAAGAGAGCGAAAGAACTGATCCGACTAGGGATTGATGATGCGAAGAGAGGGCGAAAAGGAAGCGAGACGGATGTACAGGATCCGCGAGCGGAAATGGACCTGTAACCCGGAGGGAGAAACGAGGAGAAACGCAAGACTGAAAGGTGATACAAGGAAAAATTGGCGAGGAAAGATAGTCATAAGGAGAGCGGATCAATGTTTTATCGTGACGGATGACGCGGTGTCAATTCTATACGAAGGCGAATCCGTGGAGATCGGATGAAGAACCTCGGAAAATTTGCTTGAAAGAAGCAAAATTGTAAGAAGGCGCAAACTGTTACGAGGATAGATCCAAGGATATGTTAGAGATAGACTCAGGCTGAATACGTTCGCTCGAGGGGAAGAGCCTTCGAGTAATCCAATCGAGCGGAAATAGAAGAGGGGAATGTGGGTTGACGAAAAGGACGCGCAGTAATTCGCGGAGAGGCATGAGATCATCTTCTCTCAAAAGAGGAAATGAAAGAAAAAAGGGAGGTACAGATAGAGAAGTAAATTTATTCACTCGCGCGCGCGCGCACACACGCACACCCAACATTTCAAAAAAACTACTTTCACCTTAAAAAAACATACAAAAGATTCTTTTAAGTGTAAATATTCTATTGACAAGAAATATTCGCACAATTAGAAAAATTACGCGGTGGAAAATTGAGACGTCGAGCAAGCGGAGATCGAGGAAAATAAACACACAGAATGCGAAAATGCGCAAAAAGAGTAGAGAAAAAAAGGAGATGAAGCGGGGGATGAAAGCGAGAGACAGGGATATAACATGTAGGAGGGTTGGCATGTCCACGTGCGGGGAGAGGGGATAGCCGTATTGATCTGTTCGCGCAAACTCCTGGTCCTTAGGCTCCCTCCGCAACCAGAACTCGACCCTCGCCCCCGCTTGTCACCACCCTCGCTCTGCTCCATTCGCAGCTGCCGAATGCGCGCTCTGGTCCCGGAGCCTTCCGGGTTTCAATCCTCCGCGTTGCTCTCGAACGAAACGCCCAATTGATACTCGTTTATTCTTTACCCCCTTCTATTATACTTTGACGTGGAACTTCTGTTTTTTTATCTTATTTTAATCTTTCGCTTTATGCCGAACGAACAAATGTCATCGCTCGGAAGTGTCTTTTGAAAGAAGATACCGCGCGCCCCTGATTATAATCTTGTTCGACAAATAACTCGAGCATGGCGAATTAATTCGGAACGTGCTAATTGCTAATTCTCTTCTTCTGCCAACCAATCTTTCGGCTTTGAAGATCCTCATTACGGTTCTTCGCCGCAATCGCGACTCTCGGTCTCTCTTTTTAGATCTCTCTTTCTGAACGAGATAATCGACGATGACATGTAATCGCGTATTCCGCCACAAAGTCGTTGAAAGCAATAAAACGCGGAATCAGGAGACGACTTTATCCAACAGGCGCGGCGATTAGGTCGTATCTAACGGCGGCAGCTATGCTAAGTACGATCGCCCAAGGTGGAAAAATTAACGTTCCGGAAGATATACGCGTAACGATGTTCAATTTATTGCGCGACAAGATCGGGTAAAAGAAGAAGAACGACGCAATTAAGCCACCTTGAAGAGTGAGAACGCCATGACTCTGTTCCTCGACAAAAAGATGACTATCTCAAGAGACGCGGACTGACACGCTCGCATCAACGTCAATAACAACGCGTCCGCAATGACGTGACTAGAATTTATGTTACCCCAGTATCGCAAGTAAAATCTGAATTACGCAAAATTTGACGAGATGGAAAAATTGAAGGCGAGACAGTTACTCCGAGAAGAAGTGTACAAGGATGAGAAATTTAAAGGATAAAAGTCAATTTCTGCTTTTGAGGTCTTACGACGATAGTCAACGATAACGATCATTTCTTTTAATTTACTCAATTTTGAAGAGACCGAGGATGGAGAAGGAGGATAGGGTTAATTACGCTGGTTGCGCAGTAGCGATTTCGCGATAACGACGTTGCGGTAGTGGCGTGAGATCAGCGTTTCGAGGGGGAGGAAACCGATTCCGTTTGCGTTCAACAAGCTATATCGTTTTCGACCGTAAGGTCGGCGTTTAATTAAATGTTGGGGGCGTCGAATGCGGTTGATCGGTCCAATGGGATACCGCGGAAAGTGTTAGATCAGACGAAGGAAGAGAGAAATAAGGCAGGAATAAGCGGAAAAAAAAATCGAGAAACGGTCGAGGGAACGTCACGGCAAATTAGTGGCGTACAAGCGATCACAAGAAAGAACATTGAAGAACGAACGTAAAAATCATTGAGAACGAAGTGAGAAAAGGGAAGAAAGGGTGTAGAAATCCAAGATGACGATACATTCTCAAGAATATCTTATTTTGTATATAAAATAGAAATGATATTTTATTCTTTTTCAGATATAAAAAAATGAAAACACAATTTATTGAAAATATAATATACATGTAAGATAGAGAGATATAAATATTAGATTGATGCAAAACTTATTTTTTTCACAAAGATCTATTTCAAATCAAGTTGTTGACTCTTATAAAAAGACGTTTGGAGAAAGTTTTCAAAATCGGTCACGCAAAAATTTGTTTTCAAATAAAAGAAAGCATGAAAATCAATGACGAGATTGTTTTTTTTTCTCAATGTGACTAATAAAAATTAGATTTGCACTCTGTTTTCTGCTTCAAACTTGACTTGATGGAGCTTTTGCATCAATCTCATACATCATGGAAAACGTAAAAGTATACATAGTTTCAATCTAATTCCATTGTTTCGAGCATCTCTTGTGATATTATTGTAATAACACAACGTTTAACAAATTAACAATTACACAACTAAACAAATTAACGTCTTCAAAAAAAATGAAGAAAAAAAATTTTCCAACATGATAAGATTTATGGCACGGCGCGCGCACACACATGCGCATCAATAAATATAATACCCTCTAAATTTTTTTGTCGTTGCTTAATTATCTAAATTGCAAAACGTTTTTTTTTTGTATTTTTTTTTTTTTTAAAGATATGTACGACATTTCGCTCTGCGAAATTATTCATTCAAATAAAGTTACGTTTGGTTTGGTTTTGGCGGAAAGTAAACGTGTCGGATCAACATCGAGGTCACCGACGGCACTTGCTTCTGATCGTGCATACTCGTGTCTTCGGGATTGTTGGAGGCGTAATCGGTAGCGACTTTTCGCGCAGTCATTGTCAGCATGCTCATCAAATCCAGCTCTGTCCCGTATTCGTCCAGAACACTACATAAACATTGTATGTACCACGTACCCTCTACGGGATTCCTCCAGGTGTAAAATCCTTGAGACAAGAAAGTATTTGTTATTGAAAATTTCTGGATTTTATCGACCAGAACAGAATTTCTTTAATTTTATTAAATGTATGTTTGTTTTATTGATCCGTCGTGTTACTTTGCGCGTTTTTATACCTTGCACCGAGCTGTGAGCTATTAAGAAATCCGCGTGCGTGGGAATTTTGTAAGACGCCACACTGTCGGTTTTTTCCGACCCCACTACGCTACAACGCCGTGGGGACAGTACAACGCCGCCGTCAAGTTCGTCGCCTCTGCACGCCTGGAAGAGGTCGAACAGAAACGACCGAATTAAAACAGACAGCAGCAAACTTGAAGAAATATAATTTCAAAAAAACATATTTAGAGAGAGAAATATTTATAACTTCAAAACGCGCGACTTAAAAATGTGTATATGTAAGGCTGCTGAAAACTTCTTTCACCTGAAAGAAGAACAGTTTCGGCTTTCCCGCGAGCGTTTTGCATCTGTTTGCCGTGAACGGCTTCCAGATTCTGTCAGACTTGTAAGCGGCGTCTTTCGCGCATATCAGGTCGTTGTGAAGTCCGTGAGTTAGCACGATAACGCAGAGACAGTCGTTGTCCGTGTGATCAAACCCGCTAACTGCAACGCACAGAAAGAAAGAGAGAGGAATTTAACAACTTCAACTTTTTAATTCGCGACTGAGTTTACGCCCTTTTAAATTTAATTTGACGTTGCTCACGGTTATCGATCTCGGTCATAACTTCCACGTGATTCAAGTCGTTGTGCACATGAACCTCGAAGCCGAGTTTCCCGAAGCTATTCTCCAATCTTACGGCGTCCGTTGACGAGCCTTCTCGCTTGTCGAAACCCGTGTCGAATTGCTCGTGATTGAAGATCACGCACTTGCCGCGATATTTGTGATTCATGTTGTAACAGTCCGCGTCTTTGTGCACGGACATGATCGCGGCGGAATTGCTCGGCGAAGAGGATCTGAAATAAAGAAAGAAAAACACAAGATCCGTGTCCACGACAAGAACATTAAGCAAAATTTGTTAATAAAAAAA
This sequence comes from Pseudomyrmex pallidus, assembly GCA_014825455.1. Taxonomy (NCBI): domain Eukaryota; kingdom Metazoa; phylum Arthropoda; class Insecta; order Hymenoptera; family Formicidae; genus Pseudomyrmex; species Pseudomyrmex pallidus. Next base: position 8,640 of record QVNV01025850.1, on the reverse strand, counting down.
CGCTATTTCCGTGTTTGCATATTATTTTCGGAGTGGATATAAGTATCTGACAAGTAAACGCATTTATGAACATAATTAATTTCTTACTCGGTGGCAAAGGTCTCGTCATCGAAGGTTGGACGAACGTTCACGCGAGCATCGTGGAAGTCCGATTTCTTTATCCAATCGCTGGTAGCAATGTCCACCTTATCTGAGAGTTTCTCACGTTCCGGCGATGTCTAAAAGCACGGAAATCAGAAAAATTTTTACATTGATTTGTAATTAAAAAAATACATGTATATCATCAGAAAAAAGAATGAAATATACCATATATGTGTGCGATATATTTTATCGAGAAATATTTATCTGGTACATCGTAAGGAAAAACATTGCTTACTTGATCGTAAATGTACGTACGTAGTAGCCGGAACTAGAGAAAGATTTACTCCGTTGTCTTGGATGAGTTCCGCTCGGGGGAGACAAAAAGAAGTCCGCGCCGATGGAATCTATCACCGAATTGGATTTAGTTTTTCGTTTGCTGGGAGATACAGTGGACGAACCGACACTCTCGGAAAATCCTTTATCGTCGTCCGTCTGAACACAAATAGAGTTCATATTATTTATTTATTCACTTAGCAGAAAAGTTTTTTTAGTTTATTGTTGTGTTAAACAAATTAAAAAAACTAATGTAAATTCTTTTTTTATTTGATATAAATTATTTTGAATTAAAATAAAAATAAATAAAAAAACAATTGGTTTTTGCTTGTACAATTAGATATTATTTTCCCATTTTGTGATGAGTAATCACTGCGGGAATGTTCATTTTGACGCGCAGAATTGCGCAAAGAGATGTGTAAAATATGTGTAAAAATTGTATGGATAACAATATATACTTTGAAAAACAACGCGAAATTTTCTGTATATTATTTGTTACATGGTTATAAAGAGGTTTGCGCATCCGTTTTGCATTGCAAACTCATATCGACAGCGCTATTAATATTAATTTAGAGATAAAATCAATCCTCTGCTTATCTATATTCATCGGGATAATCTAAAAAGAAAGTCAACCGATAACAAAATGAATTATCCAAGTGCAACAAAGCTGGGTACCGCGATAAAAATATGTATTGCAATCTGTTTCAAACTCTACCGAATTAGTCATCCCTTTTCAGATTAGAAGAGAAGTTTCGTCAGTATCGCGATAATAAAATGAATATCGTCGTCTTTGTTAATGATTTAAATAATTTGGTTTTGTTTTCTTTCTCGCGGACCGATGCTGCGGCAAGAAATTACAGCTCGAATGTTCGCACATTTCGCACTCTAACACGAATCGAGAATTTTAAACAAAAAGATTGAAATTTATACGTTTTTCTTCAAATTTGCACTCAACATTTGTATTCGCATTTATAAATTTACAAGTTTTTACGTCATATTCTTTTTTTGTAATGTGTGTTAAACGTACAATTATATTTTTTGGAGAATATCATTTAATCAATCGTATTTGAAGTATCAACATCTTTAAAGACAGTACATTTAGTTTTGTGATTTCTACGTTTCACTTCTGATAAACGATTTCGATACTATTCACGTAAGCGTGCAAAAACATTCTCATTCGCAACAAAGAAACTTGTACAATTGATGTAAACACACGTTTTCGACCGATGCCGATTTGATCGCAACGATTTCAATCGCCAGGTTCTCAGATTGTTATTATAAAATTTAATGCGTAGAAATCGAAAATTTATCGAAACGACGAAGTTTAATACAAAAATATATGTTGGTTTCGCGACCCTCGTGCGTTTCTTTATCACTTGACTTCCGACTCACCTGTGCGTCGACATCGTCGAATTTGATTGTCGTCAATGACTCCATATCGCGCACAAAATATCACACACTGAGACAGTCTTTTCACTTTTGTTGGAAGCTGAACACGTTTCTTGTGTCGTTGAAAATTTCACGAAGAGAGCGAGCTGAGTCACGAGCGTGTTCAAGAAATGACTGCGAAACGATCTCGTGCCGATTAAATTCACCTTGCGATCACCACCGACCACTCCATCTGAGCGACTATCGAACTTCTACCATGCGGTATCGGCTTATCAGTTTTTATCACGTTTGATTTCTATCACGTTCGTTTGAAGCGTCGTCGCTGCGATATTGTTAACATGTATTTCTTCTTTCCGTAGTCTATATCATGTATTGTCACGCGTCGCAGGATGTTTGTGGCTAATGACGCAATAATCGCCGCGATCTTGAGAAGGTTGTTCTAGCTATCGCGATTGTAAACAGTAGGGCTGTGATAGTTTGTCAAAATTCACGAGACAAAATTCTAATTGTAATTTTATGTATTTTGTGCGCATTGAGACTTATAACATGTTTATGTGTTCTATGTACATACATTTCTTCTACTCTTCAAATATTTTTTTATATTATAAAGAAGTTATAAAATTATAAGTCAAATTTTTTTATTTACAATATATGTAAATAATTCATACAAAAAGTTGATATCAAAACAATTTATAATATAATTTACATCTTCATAATTATATACATAACATCTTTTATTCTTTATATAATGTAATTTATTTTAATTATTTGTAATATATTTGCAATATTTTTCTTATATTTGTTGCTTTTCATTGAAAGAAGAAATCTAACAGTCGCTTTAATTTAACAACTGCGCGTTGATAAATAAATCGAAGGTACTGCTCCAAATTCTACTCTTAGGAGTACGAATATGTAAACATGCTTTCTAGTTTTCTTTACGTTTTTTTTTCTTTTTTATTCGCTTCTTTATATTATAGAAGCAATATTAAGAAAAAAGAACATCTTTGCGTGTAGCGCAGCAATCAATCTCTCAGGAATGTCGCAAACGTAAACAAACAATTTTGCACCTATATTTCACGGACAGTCAGCAAATTTAAAACGTGATAAAAAAATGTATATAAGTCTTGCTGTGGTTCACTTTATTTCAAATAAATTTATTTAAAAAAATAGGGATCTTTCGGTATCCTTTTTGCAATTGACTAAATACTTCACTGAGAAGAGTTTTCGGACGCTAATCGAAGTGAATCTTTTCTTAAGAATATTGTTGCTGTGAGAAAGCTGTTGACAACGGCCGCGCAATAAAACGCTATTTTTACCAAGTGTCATTAACTGTCGTTCGCGATAAACAACAATAATTAATGACACTTGGCAAAAATAATTTCACGCACAATTACGCGAAAAGAAAGAGTTTGAAACGATTGGTCGCACGTGGCGTAAAGTCGCCAACCAATTGGGCGCACCTGCCGTTGCAATTGTAGTTCGCAGTTATAGTTTCTGCTACCATGTTTCTCCGCTTTACATCCTCCACGGAATCGCAAGGAAAACTAGAATGCAGCCAGCTGTGAAAGTGTGAGTGGAGCATGAGTCAACAAACACTTTTCTCCAAGTATATTTGCATTCACATTTCACAATTCCGCACGTTCTGCTGCTGACTGAATATTTCAATTGGCACTCTTGTTGGAAAATCATATACCAGTTATTTGCTATCTGCTATGTTCGTAAAATTACAGGTAAATAAACAATAAACATTCATATATATATATATGTCTATTTAAGTATATATAATATATTTAAGTACATTGGTTTGTGTGGCAAAAGCTTTCTCTGATCTAGCGCGTACAAATTCCATAAATCGACTGACTCATCTGAATACGTTATATAAACAACAGCTGACAATGACAGCAATCAAACATCACACTGGAAGCATTGTTTCATTGAAAGAATTTTTTGTCATATAAAGAGAAGATAGTAACTTGCTAATTTTCATTGTTATTATCTTGACAATCTCTTTTTTAGGTTAATACAAATGTCTTTGATTATATACAATTATATAAGTTAGCACATACATATGTATATTAGTAGTACATGCACATATTTATTTTTCAGTAGAAGTTGCACCAGGAATAAGATTTCGGAGTTTGTCTGAATTTGATTGATCATCATGTCCACCTTGAGCAAACGTGCCAATGTAAATCCTTGTCTGGATTCCAAGGCTTTTCTTGGAATAGATGAAGCATGTCTTAGCGTTCTAAACGAATACAACAGATCTGTCACATTCTATTCTTATCCAACAGAATGTAACATGGTATGTGTAAACAAATTTTAAAACTAACTGTTGGAATAATAATGTTTTCTTTTTAATTGCAGTGCAGTGGTGTACCGCAGACCTTACCTGCAGGCAATACCACATTGGTTGTGTCCACAAAATATCCTTTGCACATGTATTATAAGGATGAGAATGAACTTTGCCAGTAAGTTAGAAATGTATAAGTGTGCTGTATAATCGTAAAATGATTTCTAACATTTTATTACAATTGTTGGTAAAAATTTATACTTGTAGCACTACATACAATTTTAAGGAACGTGGAAGTTATGGATGGAACATTTCGGAGAAACAACTATGCTCAGAGATTTACACGATTCATGAGCCAATAAACAGTTATTTTTGTAAGTTTTGTTTTAATAATTTTGTGTGATTTCTTAGTTTATCAGGCTAATACACTATCGTTTTTTCTTGCAGCAATATTTGTTGCTTTTGCGATATTTGTTCTGGCAATAATTTTATTTATACTCGCCAGATATATTGTACATGTGATAAGACGGTTTCCATTTTTCGATACAACACCGGTAAGTGAAACAAATATATATTACGTATTATATTAGATATGGGAATTATTTATATTACGTTTCCAGATTGTGGAAAGGCCACAATCGGAGACATCATATTCTTTAGGAACAAGCAGAACTTGTACTAGAATTCGTTCTGTCGACACTTTTCGAGGGTATGTTTTACATTATATTGAAATGATACAAAAAGAGTGTGTGTGTTAAATATGAGAAAATTGTTTCAGAATTGCTATATTATTGATGATATTTGTTAACAATGGCGGCGGCAAGTACACGTTCTTTAACCATAGTCCGTGGAACGGCTTGACAATTGCAGACTTGGTGTTACCCTGGTAAACTATCTTTTTTTTTTTTTTTTTTTTTTTTATATCGCATTGTGTCGCATTCCATTCAATTTCGCACAATTCTTTATTTCAGGTTTGCCTGGATCATGGGAGTTTCGATTACTATATCAAAACGGTCGCAACTGCGCGTGGTGAGCTCACGCTGCAAGATTATTTTACGTTCCCTGCAACGCTCGTTTATGCTCGTACTTCTCGGATTGATGTTGAACTCGATTCACACGAAATCTCTGAAGGATCTTCGATTTCCCGGTATTCTTCAGTTACTGGCCATTTCGTTCTTCGTGTGCTCCACAATCGAGACCGTGTTTATGAAAGTGCACTCCGAGGTTTGAATCACAGCTTTACATTGTGTGTGTATTTACATGCGTTTTTACTTAACACTTATCTGATTAATAATCTCCTAGGACGACCTGTTACAGTTCGGTCGCTTCTCAAAACTACGAGATATCTTGGAGAGCTGGCGACAGTGGTTGATCGTATTAGGTATCGTGGCGACGCATACTCTCATTACATTTCTGCTACCTGTCCCGGACTGTCCAAAGGGATATTTGGGTCCGGGTGGTTATCACCACTTCGGAGATTTCGAAAATTGCACTGGAGGCGCGGCTGGTTACATAGACAGACTTGTTTTCGGAAGTCACATGTACTTCAGAATACAAAATCCTGTGTATGGAACTATTTTGCCTCATGACCCTGAAGGTATATCAACTTTATTGTTTGTCATGTCGCTTTCAATGTCGCAAACGCTTTCAACTAATGTAAATTTATAAAGTCATTATTTTTACATAGGCATACTGAACACTATGTCTATTATACTTATTGTGTACATGGGTGTCCATGCTGGAAAAATCTTGTTACTATATTACCAATGCAACGAAAGAGTAGTTCGCTGGTTGCTGTGGTCAGGTGTAACAGTAAGTTTTGATCTTTTATAAGATATGGTTGTAGAAAAATAATTACACTCTATTAATAATTGATATTGTGTTTAGGGTATTATTGCTGGAATATTATGTAACTTTGACAAGGAATCTGGAGTGATACCAGTAAATAAGAAAATGATGTCGCTCTCATTTGTTCTGACTACATCATCTTTCGCATTTTTGCTGTACGCGATCGTGCACTTCTTTGTCGATTACAAACGATATTGGAGCGGAGCTCCATTTAATTACGCAGGTCTGTTAGCGACGCTCGGTAATGTCCACGTTTCATCATGCGATTAAAATAAACAAATTTAATATCTTACATTTGATCTAGGTCTGAATCCAATTACGCTTTATATCGGGCACACCATCACCATGGGTCTGTTCCCGTGGGCCTGGAAAGTGCCTCATCCTACGCATTGGTCGTTCCTTGCTATGAATTTGTGGACCACAGTATTATGGAATGTCATCGCATATTGGCTTTATGTGAAAGATATTATTATATCTATTTAAAACACGAAAAACAGCTATTTTACACGTAAACAAAATCTAGAACCGTGTTTTTGAAACCCACAAAACTGATGTATGAGCGCGCGTTGAATAGAATAAGTTCAGATACTAACATCTGGTGTGATACACGGTCTTGAAAGAAATGTATTACAATAATATATTACAAGAGCGATATTATTTATAATGCGATAAAAGACATTACAAACTCTAGAAGAAAACGGTTACTTTACGACAATGTTAATGTTTTGTATTCGAACATAAATGAATTTTGTAAAACTATATATAATTAATGCATTTTTTGTTTTTATTTTTAACATACACATAATATTAATTTTTCAAACATTCTTTGTTTCAAATCGCAATTATATATCTGTTTTTTCCAAATTAAATCATGTGATTTCTTCATATTGATAATTTTAAATATTATAAATACGTATTACAATATATTTGTGTAAATAAATTATCAGTTAAAAAATATCAGTAAAAAAATATTGTATTGTTTAAACATTTCTATCTTTTGGCTCTTTGTACGGCAAATCTAAGATCTTAAAAATATCTTCTTCACACGTAATTTTTACAGATTCTCCCGGACAATCTGAAAATAGTATCTTTTTTTTTATAATAACCGAAATATTTTGAATTATTCCATTTTTATATATTTTATGCAAAATCTTATACCTTTGGCTATAAGAGGCTTCAGTGTATATTCATTCAGAGTGTATTTTTTTTCTAATGCATGTGCTCTCATATTCTGATTGAATAGATCACTTCCCGTGAAATAAAGTACGGCGCAGTAATATTGGTCGTAATATGTGAGACGTATGTCCAATCTTCTAAAAGGTTTATCCTCCGACAATCGACATACTCCCTACAAATTTGTAATAATTTACACGCATGAAAATTCTTGATTCATTTCAGTATGTATTATTTTTCAGTATTTTACCATAAATTTACTGGTTCCAAGAGAGAGTGTGTCTGTAATTAACTGTTTCTTTTCGAGACATGCAACAATTGCTTTCAATGACACATTTTTTGTCTTAGATTCCGATGTATATTCAGGATGTGTTATGAGAACATCAATATCTCCACTTTCTTTTTTGCCCCGTCTGTAACTCCCACAGATAGTTATGATATAATTACTGTTCAATTCTTTCATGGCATTCCTCAGCAACTTCTCAATTTGTTTAATTTCTGCTCTGGGTATTTTTTTCTCAAAATCATCAAAATACTTTAATCCAAGTTTTTGATGATGTGTGAGCTTGTCTTGATGTTTCTTGAGTTCTTCCAATGTCTTGATGCCGGCATCTACTAATTCCTTTGCTTTTGCAGGACCTATGCCTGATACTCTGGCCAGTAAACTTATGGCAACATTATTTTCATCTTTCTTAATCTAAACAGAAAAATAAATTCTTGTTTCTGTTACAAAGATAAGATTGTAAAACAATAATAATAATTCATATACATCTTCTAATTTTTGTAGTTTCCCTGTTTGAAGAAATTCGTCTATCTTCTTTGCAATTTTTACTCCAATTCCGGGTAATTTCTTTGCTTCCTCTCCACTTTTGACTCTCTCAGGCAAAGCACTTAACGTTCCAGCTGCTTTGCGATATGCGTTGTATTTGTAAACATTCTTGCTGACATTCCGTTCGTAATCCGCCAATTCTGTACATTTTATTATATTGCATGTGATCACGTGTATCATTATGACACAATACAGTTTGAGAAAAAAAATTAATAATCGTTTTTAAACTGAAAGATCAATTCTATATTTCTACCACACGCAGTTTTGCAAAAACTTACCCATCAAAAAGTCACACAAATCTTGATTCGGATTGTTTGCATTACTCCCAGCTTTTCTCTTACCCATTATATGAGATAAAACACGATAGATATCTCGAGAAAATATTCGGTTCAGCTTGTTACTTTTCAATTTCGTTCAGCATATAATATTGTTATTGTGTTTTATCGGTTTTTTCAAGTGTTTACTCTAACTCCGATGCGTAGTTAACCAAATATTCTCTTTGCTTTCGGTCCATTAGCAGCATCAGCATTGTCAATGTTCCTAACGCTACGCAACTGGATCGTTCTATGAACAAAGCGCGCTTTTACAGAATCTTATTTGTTCATTCAGAGAGAAGCCTGAGAGCGGCCAGGCCCATAAGAGTTTTTACGATAGAAATTGCGGGCCGTAAGCTAGCGCATGTCCATGGGTGGTG